>PVJO010005673.1:0-96144 GCA_004026905.1 Hystrix cristata | reverse complement strand
AGGAGAAGCTCCGCTGCGGCTGGTTCTCCGCAAGGGGACTCAGGTGTTCTCATCGAGGAAGAAGCTCGGGGCCTTGCCGTTGTCCAGCATGGCTGCTGTCGCTTCGGGGGAGCTCCAGTCTTCATCTCTGCTGCGAGCGTCGTATCCTGGTTCCAGTGTAGATGTCTTCAGCCATCATCTGCGGACACGGACGTATATGGGACAGTGCTGTGGGCTCCCAGCCCTTGAGTGGATCTTTTGGGTCTCCAGTGCCTAGACAGACATTCGGCACTCTTCCCGCATTTGGCTTATGGGTGAATGTTGTAACTTGTGAATGTCCTGTATTAAATCTGTTCTCTTACAAACCATTGACTCTGGAAAGGTAACTAATACCTTATTGTTAACAAATAACTTTTTACAATCAAGTTAAGGATGGTTCCTTCTACATTTAGTTTGTTAGAAGTTTTTTTAAATCATGAGATGTTCAGCACTCGGGAGGCTGAGGCAGGAGGATAGCTGCAAGTTCCAGGCCAGCCTGGGCTACATAGTGAGTTCAAGGCCAGCCTTCTGCATAGCCAGACCCTGTCTCAAAAAAAAAAAAATGAGATGTTGAGTTACATTAAATATTTTTCACCTGTTGAGATGAGTTTTTCCACTAACACTGCAAACTGAATTAACATTTTTCCAGGTTTTTTTTTTTCATTCTGGTTGTTGTTGTTGTTGTTGCTGCTGCTGCTGCTGTTGTTGTTGTGGTTGTGGTTTTGTTTTTTGAGACAAGGTCTCACTATGTAGTTCAGGCTCAGGCTGGTCTTGAACTCACTATGTACTCCAGGCTGGCCTCAAACTCACAGCGATCCTCCTGCTTTAGCCTCCCAAGTGCTAGGATTACAGGCATGTGCCACTGTACCTGGCTCATTAGTTTTAAAATAATCTCAAATTCCGGTATCTGACATTTTTGGTCCAATTTGGGTATCTGTTGTTTCTACTGGATTTTATGGGACCTTGTTTCCTTGTTTGTCATTCAGTTATTCATTTAGTTTTTACGGTGAGCTGCACACTTCGTTAGCAAATATGTGAGGAATTTAGGAGCTAGTATCAATGAAAACTCCTCTAGAAAAGACTTGTTTTGCTCTTCACTATCAGTCAGGGAATCACTAAAATTATCCACTTAAAGTTTGTCAGGTAATTCCAGTAGTGTAACTTTGGACTGTCAATCAGTGCAGGGGTCAAGCTGTAATTACACATTTTCAGAGGAGAGTTGTTGGTTTGGTTTGGGTTGGTTTTGTAGACCCCTTATGGTGGATTCAGTCAACAATCCTGTAGAAAATAGATTGATGGTTGCCAGGGTCTGGGAATGGGAAGTGACTGCTAATAGGTAATGAGCTTTCCCTTGGAGATGAGAAAAAAGATGTTCTCAGGTTAGTCTACAGTCTGGATGTTCATGTTCCTCCAAAATTCATATGCCGAAATTTAGTCCCCAGTATAATGGTGTTAAGAAGTGGGGGCTTTGGAAAGTAGGGACCATGAAATTAGTATTCTCCGCTTTGTGAGAACTCACCAAGCAGGCACTATCTATGATGGAAGGACCCTCACTAGATACCGAATCTGCTAGCACCTTAGTCTTGGACTTTCCATACTCCAGAACTATGAGAAATAAATTTATGTTGCTTACAAGCTACTCCATTTATAGTATTTTGTTAAAAGAGCCCAAATGGACAGAGACAAATTATATAGCATTGATGGTTGCACAACTTTGTGAGTACACTAAAAGAAATTGAGATTTTCACTTCAAATGGATGATTTTATAGCATGTAATAATTATTTCAATTTTTAGAATAAGTATTTGTTTCATCAGAATAAATCAATTTATTTATTAAATTGTATTGCAAATTGCTAGTGTGTTTGAGTATCTTTCCATAACTTTATCATATTGATGCTTTTTTTTTTTTTTGGTGATGCTGGGGATGGAACTCAGGGCCTTGTGCTTGTTAGGCAAACACTCTACCACTGAGCTAAATCCCCAGCCCCCTGATGCTTCTTTTTATTTCTTGTTTTTATATTGCCTGCTCGTACCCTTTATCCTGTTAGTGCTTTTCCATATATCAAGAGGTACTTACATATAGTAATCTTTCATCCATTATTACATTCTTTGAATAAATCCCCTACTTTATCATATGACCTATATAACTTTATTTATGAGAGGTTTCTGTAGTACTTGGTATTGAATTCAGGGTCTTCACACTGAGCTGCATCACCAGTCTTTAATTTTTTTTAGACAGGGTCCTGCTCAGTTGCTTGTCCACTAGGGGAATTTCAATTGCCTATTTCCCTACTGGACTGTTTGTATTTTTATTATTAATTTGTAGTCTTTATTTATTTATTTTTTTGGGGTGCTGGGGATCGAACTCAGGACCTTGTGGTTGCAAGGCAAGTACTGTAACCACTGAGCTAAATCCCCAACCCCTATATTTTTATAATAGGAATCCTTTGTCACTTGTGTGTATTGAAAGTATTTTCTCATAATGTACATCTGTTTTTTTTTGCTTGTTATACATCATGTCTTTTAATGAAAAAAGTTCTTAACTGTGCTATTTTATAGTCCATGGTTTGTCTATATTGCTTTTTATAAGTATATTCTGCAGTGTTTATGAAATGTTTATTCCAAAGTCTAGAAAGTCTTCAACTATGTTTTCTGGAATGATCTTTAAGGGTACGTTTTTGGCATTATAGTGATTAATTCCTTTGGAATGGACTGTTACTAGTTTGCATATCACATGAAGGAGCACTTTAATCTCTTCCAATATAAATACACATTTTCCAGCTTCAATTAGTGAATAGTCCTTTATTTACCTAATATGTTACTTCTGTCATGTAACCCAATTCCATACGTGCACCAGTATCACAGACTTTTAATATCTTTCTCCCTCCTCTCACCCCCTCTCCTAGTGATCTTGGGGAAGGAAGTCATCAATCATGTGAAGTTAGCTTCTTAGAGAAAACTAGGCTATGCAGCCCCTAAAGTTTTGCTCTTGGTTTCTCCCACCTTGGCTATGAGCTTGTCCCACAGAGATCTGAGTAAGATTTCAGGGAGGAATGAACTGCATCTAATAGTGCAAGGCTACTATCTTGGGGTAAAGGGCCCAGGAGTCCTGTGAGCCCAAAAAAGTTTGTTTTATTTCCATTTTTGTTTTTTGTTTTTTGGGGGTTTTTTGGGGGGGAGTGTTTGTTTTGGTTTTTGTTGTTGTTGTTGTTGTTATTTGGTTTGGTTTGGTTTGGTTTTTTGAGAGAGAATGTCGCTTTGCAGAACAGGCTGGCCTTGAACTCACTATGTAGTCCAGGCTGGCCTCGAACTCACTGCGATCCTCCTGCCTCAGCCTCCTGAGTGCTGGGATGACAGGTGTGCACCATCACACCCAGCTTTTTTGGTTTTTTAAAACAGGGTTGTACTTTATAGTGCACGCTGGTCTTAAACTCACTACATAGTCTAGGTTGGCCTCAGATTTGTGGCAATCCTCCTGCCTCAGCCTCCCGAGTGCTGGGATGACAGGCGTGCACCACCACTCCCGACTGTTTCTACGTTTCTATGGCACTAGGACGTTAAGGGATCCTCTTTTAAAATTCATAAGCAACATCTGCTCGGTTTGTTGTCAAAGCTCCCTAAAACTTGTGTGGCACTGACAGCAGGAGAATTGGACTAAGATAAGCACCAGCAACTTGCTCTTGAGGGCAGTCAAGTCTTCCATCACCAAGTTGGGTAGCACCCGCACAGGAAGTCAAGGCATTTTCGCAGCCCCAGACCTGGAAAGGTGCGTTGTCCTTGCCGAGCCCGCATCGATTTGCCGGGGCATCGCGGAGTGCGCCAACCTCCCACATCCTTCAAGCTCTACCAGGGCCGCCGATTCTGACATCCTGGATTTTCCTGAATGTCCGGGCCGCCCAGGGGTCGCTTCAGACCACCCTCCCAACACCCGGCCTACTACCCTCGACCCTCGACATCTCCGCTTCCCTCCCGCCCTCCAGAGCACCTTCCCACGCCGAGGCGGGGTGGGGGGCGGGGCCAGGGGGCGGGGCGTGGGAGGCGCTCCGCCCCCACTCTCCGGGCGCGCAGCCCTCCGGCTGGTGACGGTACAGCCGCGTCCCAGCCGCCTTGCCTCCGTCTCCGACTCTGCCGCTTCCGGCGCCCCGCAGGCGCAGGCTCCCGCTGCCAGCGGTGCAGACCTCGCGTCCCTCGCCCCGCGGCCCTCCGCCCGGCTGCTGCGAGATGACGCTCAAATCCAGCGAGGGCGAGGGTGGGGGCAGCATGCGCACGGCGCTCTCCGACCTCTACCTGGAGCACTTGCTGCAGAAGCGCAGCCGGCCTGAGGTGAGGGGCCCCGCGGGTCGCCAGGGTGCGGGGCTTCAGCGCGACCCCAGGCCTGGCCATCCGCCGCGGAGTTCCCCAGCCGCGGCCTCGGCCCTGGGAGGTCTGTCGCCGGAGGGCCGCGTCTAGGGGGTCCTGGCCCCAGGGTGGAGGCCTCGGCGGCCAGCAGGGTGGGGACCCGGCCAGCGCCCCGCCGAGCTGTGCAGGGCCCAGGGCCGGTGAGCTTTGGCCCCAGCGCCTCTTCCCGCGGCCGGGACACGGCACCGATGGAGGTCAGGGCGAATTTCCCCGTGGGCGGAAGTCAGCAGCGAAAAGGTTCGCAGGGACACGTCCAAGAGGTCGGCCTGCTTGTTGTTGCAGTGCTCGTGTTCAGGTCAGCAGACGTGGCTCTGAAGCTCCCGCTCACCGTGTCTCTGGGGCCGGGGACAGAGAAGGTGACCGGTGCGGGTCTATGGGGAGGACAAGGAGGCGTTTCTGGCCCCGGATTCCAGGGATGCCCGTAAACAGCTATTAACCTCTGTCCTCAGTCCCTGAGGGGAGGCTGTGGCTGGATTACAGAATGCAGCGCTCTCCCACCTCTGGGGTTGGCCCCTCTGGGAGCTGTCCTCTGCCTCTGGGATTCAGGGAAGTGCTCGAGATAAAGCCAAGCTGGCGCCGGGGTGGGCAGACCCAGCTGCTGAGCCCTACCTGTTGGTTAGACACAATGTTGAAAGATGCTTGATGATTGCTGTTAGAGGAAGATGAAGCAGAAAAGGCCTTACGGGGAAGGTGACTCAAGCAAAATCCTATTATGCTTTGCTCGTATATCAAGCTTTATGTGAAGGGAAGAAGGAAAAAAGAGAGAATCAGAAAGAAACTCCGAGTGACGAAAGTTGTATCCTAGTTCCCTAATCTGGGGGCTTGATTTACTTCTCACCCGCCTCTGGTGTCACTTCCCCTCCCCCAGCCGATTTTAAAAATCTGCTCCTTTTAATCTTGCCTTTCTGTGCACCACACTCATCGACCTTTTTTCGGCAACATGGAAAGATTGGAGCAGTTCCCTGCTTAGGGGGGAAAAATCTCCACATCAGTGAGATGTCAGCTGATCTCAGTCTTCCCTGCCAGCAATGTCTCCAGACAGTTTTGATTCTCACAACTAGGGGGATTCACAGAAAGAATTATCAGATCCTAAATGTCGATATTACTGAAGGAAATATCTGTTTCTGAGTTCAACATCTCCTGTAAGGAGAGCAAATAAGGTAGATAAAACCAGAATTCACATGATAATATTGAAGCTGGGCGAGGTGCCACATTCCTGTAATCCCAGCTACTCAGGAGACTGAGGCAGGAGGATCATACATTCCAGGCCAGCTTAGGCAATTCAGAGAGACCCCAAAAAAGGACTGGGAATGAGGGTCAGTCGTACAGCACCCCTGGGTTCATTTTATCTGCAAAGGATACTAATTATTTCTAGTTAGGGGAAAAACTCTAAAGGTCTTGGAAGCGAAGAACAAAAAAGGAGGCAGACAGACTGAGGCCATACCACATACTAGATAAACTGGGAAGAGGAATAAATAATTTTAAAATTACACCTTATTTTCTAGGATACATCATGTGAAAAGAAAAACCTTGAATGGAAATAGTCCCTTCTCAAATGAAACAACCGGACTAGGCATGGTGGTGTGTGCCTATAATCCCAGTACTGTGGGAAGCTGAGGCAGGAGGGTCACAACTCTGTACAATTTAACAAGACCCTGTCTCAAAATAAATAATAATAATAATAATAATAATAATAATAATAATAATAATAATAATAAAAAGACTGGTGATATAGCTCAGTACAAAGGCTTCAATCTGAAAAAAAAATTCTCTCTCAGGCAAAGTAATAAGTAATCAGGAGCAGACTCTCCGGCCACACACCCCACAGATTCAGTTAAGACTTGGCTTCCTTGTGCACACAGAATGTGCTGCGTTCCACAGTTGCCTACCAGGGTCTTTGCTCAGGCTGCTCCCTCTGCCGCCATAGGCGGAGCTGAGGCCCTTAGCTGCTTCACAACACTCTCCACCTCCTTGGGAGGAAACATCTGCAGCGGGGTTCAAAGGGCAGAGACACTTGCTTAAAGGAAGTCAGAATCAAAAAGGACATGAGAAACAAACTTGGCCTGGGGTGTGAAATAAAGCAACTGAGGTTGGGTTTCTCATCCAAACTGTGGGTTTAAGAGCAGGTGAATGGAGACAAAAAGACCAAGTGTTAGCTATAAGCTAATAGTCAAAGGGTTCAAGGGAACAAGAAGAGGGCAAAAAGGGGGAGGGGAATGGGAAGCCAGAGCAATAATGACATCTTAAAAACAAGAACCTAATAACCCAAACTCAAAACAGTGACACGTACACTAGATACTACAGTAACTTTACATAGTTGCGACTTAATGCTGCATCCATGTGGTTGTTCACATTGCTCGCTGTCATAAGCAAAAGGCACAATGTATTGTGGTCTGTAAGCTTGTGTAATGGCCTGTAAGTTTTTGTAATTTTGGATAAATTTTAATAAAAATCTATTAAAAAAAAAGAGCAGGTGACAGTGAACCAGTGAACAGGGGAAAGAATTAACATTTGTTCAACCTACTGTTCGGCTGCCAACTCTTTCCATGGGGAAATTTAGAAGCCCCAGGCCGAGAAGACGAGTGGACCCCCAGATGGCAGATTTTGAGGGCAGCCCGAGACACCCACCAGCCTTGTCATGAAGTCCCTGGGCCCAGGTGCACACAGGTACCCACTCCTTGCACGGGCCAGATCCTGTCCGCTTTGGGGCAAACACAGGAGAACTACGAGAAAACCAAGAGTGCTCCCTAAAATTAGAAAAAGAAATTAGCACTGTTTAACCAGAACTGATAAGAACTGGGGAGAGAAGACAGCCTGACAGCCAGGACTTTCTGGCAGGCACTGTTTTAAAATCATACATTAACTAGGCACTTTGTTTCCCAGGCAGTAAATACATCCGAGAGCACATCCATCAGTCCGAAGGCCAAGTGTCTACAGATCCTTTTCCAATGTGCTTTATCTACCAGTATACTCTGTATGCACATAAAAGTCTCTCCTCCCACTGAAGAAAAACAGGAAACCCAAGTAGTACCACTCCACGAGAGAGAACACAGGCCTGCATGTCCAGATACCTGCCATCAAACCAGTGCCGGGACTGTGTATAACATGTCACGCATTAAATCCAATACATTTTTAGTACTGAGGGTTGACCCCAGCGTCTTTGCACTGAGCTATATCCCCAACCCTTTTTTATTTTGAGATAGGTCTTGCTAAATTGCCCAGGCTGGGCTGAAACTTTCAATCCTCCTGCCTCAGCCTCCCAGAATGCTGGGATTACATGCAGTGGCACCACACCCAGCCAGAATCAAACTCTTATCTCCACTTTTTGATTGATATTTGCAGTGGTTTAATAAACCTGTCTTGAGTTTAAAGGACTAGTAAGTCCAAAGCTCAGACTTCAGAGTTTGCGAGAGTTCAAAGAGAACATGATACAGCAGATATAAATAGAACAGATTTGTGGGCAGTCAGTTGCGCTTCTTTGTTGGTTACTCTTGGAACTTTATGTTTATTCCTTGATTTCCTCTTCAGCCAGTGCTGGTATAACTTCTTTCTTGATGCCAAGATTAGTGGCCCCCTCTCTTTATTTCTCTTTTCTTTTTACCTGCCACCTCTATCATGTATGTGTGTATCTGACATTGGCAGTCTGTTCTTTACTGTAACTGTTTCAGAATTTGTCTGTGGGAGGATTCAAAAAAGTGAGAATTAGCCAGGGATTGGTGAAAGTTTGAGGCCAGCCTGAGCTCTACAGGGCTACATAGTGAGTTCAAGGTCAGCCTGAACTGCAAGACCTTGTCCCCCCCCCCAAAAAAAAAAAAGCAAAAATTGGTAAATGGCCTTTCTCTTCTTAGAATTGATTGCTCACCCCACATCCCACCTCTCACCTGTGGAGCTGTGTGATCTTGTTTGGAATGGTGTCATGGGCACAGCTCGGGGTGGCTGTGCCCCACAGTTCTGGCCAGCGATGTAGGAAGAAGCAGCCACAGGGAGTTCTGGGATGGGCGCCACTCCTGGGCCCTTCTTCCCTGCCTGGAAAGCAGAGCTGACCCCAAGCTTGTGTTCTGCACAGCGATGTGAGCCTCCGCCCGATCCCTGTGCACATCCTGGGCTTGAGCTATTGGCTCTCTTGGATTGATGCCCATCCCCTCATCTGTTTCTGTCTTTGGCAAAGTGATTGGAATCTCTCATCCTCATGACTTTTCTGTGCTTTCCTTTGCTGTGTGTGGGTTTCTGTCTCCACCCTTTGCTGTCACTTAAAAAAGGTATCAGGTGAGGGAGTACCAGATCCACACAAGGACCCAGGTTGCTAGCTTGAACACGAAACCCAATCACTGAGGAAAATGCTGTTTGTCAGAACAGAAAGCACTGTGTTTTGTCAGGCTCTTACGAATAGGAAGCTTTCATCTACCTCAATAGAAATGAATCATTGCGACCTAAATAGTAAGGGATGCATGACAGTTTGAATACTGAACTTTCTCTTTAGCAGCATCTTTCGGGCTTGGCAGATCCGTGCATTGTCTTACGGCCATGGCCTATGGTGGCTGGGTGCTCATCACAACCCTATGAGGTCATTCTCTTAGTTGGGGAAATGGAAGCACAGGGAGGTCAAGATTCTTGCCCCAAAGTTCCCCAGCTATTATCAAGGAGCTCGTATCTAACTCGGTGTGTATATTTCTATTAAGAGGTGCAACCCAGATTTCAAGCCTGTGCTTTTGTTCTTTTATGCACTTTTTTCATTAAAGCAGTGCAAATATCTAGTACACAAATTGAGAGGTATGATGATACCACAGAAGCAGCTTCCTTCTCACCCAACTCACATCCCTAGAAGCAACTACGACTGCTTCTGTTTTCTTTTCAGCGACAGTCTCAAACGCGAATATGTTCATTTTCTCACTGTTTATACTGATGCTAGTACACTTGTCCTCACGTCATTTTGTTTTGTTTTGTTTTTCACTTAACAATGTGGTTTCAGGATGACCTCAGAAACTCCTCACCACAGCGACATAGTATCTCCCCATTCAGTGTTAACTGAATCATTGAATCCTCTACTGCAGAATGCCTAGGAGTTATGTGAAGTTCTGTAGTTCTAGGTATCCCAAGTCAGTTTTCAAATCACAACCTTTATGTTAGACAATTTTGTCAGGATGCAGTGTCATCTGACTTAGTGTCTTGTGAGTTTGGGGAAGTTCTAGTTGCTGGATGAGGCAGTTTCTCTTTCTCAGTACTTCCCGCCTCTGAGGTCACTTGGTCAGTAACACTACTTCAAACCTCACTATTTCTTCACGGGTTCTGCTGACCTCCTAGAGGAGGTGCCGGAAATGCAAACCAAGATGTATGTTGCGAAGAGTGCCCGATGAGGCATGTGTCTGTGTTCCAGACCTCCTCGTCTCCCACTTCCCTGTCCACTTCTCTCTCGGCTCATAGCTGGGCCTTCAGACACTTCCCGGAAATAGCAATACTCCCGCCCAAGGCTTCTTTGCCAAGTGGGTGATGAGGTACACTCCTCACAGCTCTGCTTTCTGGGAAGACCTCCCCACCACCAGTCCTTGCTGGTCACCCCTGGGTGTGGCCAGGATGCAGTGGGCATTCGTTTTCAGCTTGTGCCCAAATGCTAAACCAACCCTTCCATAAACCAGCTCAGGCCTCCTCCTCCCCCAAGCAGCCATATTGTTTTTTACTTAATATTTTATCTGGAATGGGTAGGAAGCATTTTCAGAGGATTCCATGTGGCCTTCTGACTATGGCAGCTCTTACTTCAAACCTTGGGCTACTTTAGCATTAGCAGATCAGTAAGATGAGGAAGAACCAAGAAAGGCTGAAGAGGAGCATTTCAAGGAGAAGAGAGTGATTGGCTATGGGTTCCATGCATGTGGGGCTTTGGGCCCCAGAGAACAGCGTTGCTATGTGGAATTCCTACCAAAAATGCATAACCTCAACCTAATCGCCTAACAGCAGACAAACCCAAATTGAGAAACATGTGCAAAACAATAGGTCTGTCCTTGAAAATGTCTAGGCCATGAAAGTCAAAGAAAGACTGAGGAATTTTACCAAATTAAGGAAGGCTGAAGAGAGATGAAAATTGCATGATCCTAGATTGGATCCTGGCCTGGGAGAAGAGGTACAGCTATCAAGGCCATTATAGGGACCCTCGATGATAATATATAAATGTTGAGCATTAGATCGGTGTCGTGTTCAGTTTTGAGAATGCTCCTATTCTTAGAAAACACACAGAAGCATTTATGGGTTACTAAGAAAACAGTTCAAAATTCTAATTTTATAGCATTCTAGAACGAGTGCTACAACAACATTGTTGTCCACCTCATTTGGCACAGGAGAGGGTGGAGTGGCACCTCCTTGGTAGAAATCTGTGTGATTTCCCCAGTTCACACTCCCACCTGCAGGTCTGAGAGTTCCAGTTCCCTGCTCCATGCCATGCCTTCTTACTCTTAATGCCATTTCTCCCAATGTTTGTTTGAAAAATGTCAAAGTTACTGAGAAGATGAAAGAATTTTATCATCCATATAGCAATTATAGTTCCACAATTAGCATGTTGCTTTGTTTACTTTATCGCCTGTATGTCCCAAACCATCCATCCATCCCCTTTTTTTTTGGTACAGGGCATTGAACCTAGGGCCTCATCCATGCTAGACAAGGGTTCTACCACTGGGCCTCATCTCCAGCGATTTCTATTGTTTGTTTGTTTTTTATTTTGAGACAGTGTCTTGCTAAATTTTCAGACTGGCCTCAAACATGCTGCATTCCTCCTGCCTCATTCTCCCAAGTAGCCGTGATTACAGGTGTATACTACCACACCTGGTCACCTTTTGCTTTCTTTGCTTTTTCTTTCAGGGTGGGGTGGCATTTTAAAATAAGTTGCACATATTATAGCACTTGACTCTTCAGCATGCATACCATTAGCTATCTGCTTATGGGTTATTTTGAGATAAAATTTATAGTCTGTGAAATGCACGAGTTTTAAGTGGACTATTGGACGAATTTTAGCAAATGCATATGTCTGTATAATTCAACCCCTATCGTGGCGCAGAGTATTATCAGCCAGCCCTTTCCACATCCCATCAGAGGCAATCTATGTTTTAATTTTTTACAATAGCTTTGCTTGTTCTAAAAGTCACATAAATCATATACTCTTTTTTGTAAGTCTTCTTTCACTGTATATAATTTTTCTGAGATTTATCCATATTGCACATGTTGATAGTCTGATCCTTTTCATTGCCAAATAGTGTTCTTTTTGTATGAATGGATCACAACTGGTTTATATATTCTTCTGTACTGAAACACTTGGGTTGTTTCCAGTTTTTGGCTATTATGAGCATGAAGCTGTTATATAGATTCAAGTATAAATTTCTGTGTAGACAAATGTTTAGTTTTATCTTGGGCAAATCCCTAAGAGTGGGCTTGCTAGACCATCGTGTGTGTGTTTGACTTTAGAGAAGAAATTTCTAAACTGCCTTTCACAGTAGCTGCGCTGTTTAACATTTCTACCAGCAGCAAATAAGAGTTCCAGTACTTATCTTTTTCATTTTAGCCATTCTAGCAGGTGTGTGATGGTAGCCTATTGTGGTTTTAATTTAATTTCTCTTTCCCTGATTACAGTGATGTTGAGCATTTTCAGGTTACAGATTAGGGGCTGACCAGGAGCCTTTGCTGCTTATTTCATCCACTGCTCTCTTGTTCGAACTTGGCAGGCCACGTCCAACCAGCTGAATGCTGTAACTGAGGACATGTATGCCAACGGGTCCGCTGCCCCAGGGAGCCCTGCCCAGGCCAAGGGGGAGGAGGTGCGGAAAGTGCGGCTCATACAGTTTGAGAAGGTCACGGAGGAGCCCATGGTAATTCCTTATTGTCATATTGTCACCCACCACTTACCTCTCCCTTGGGTGAGTCTCTGGGCCACAGAAGTCAATGGAGAAGGCTCCTCACGGAGTTAGGAAAGCAGCCAGCTGCACCACTGTGTCTCTTGGTCCCCATCTCCGGCTCCTCTCACAGCAGGCTTCCTGCCTGCTCTAGCTGAGGACCATCCCAGGTGGAAATGGGAAATGTTTTTCCTGACAAGCTGCCTTAAGCTGTTTTAAAGAGAATCTCAAAAAGAGCTTCGAATACCGCTTACTGTACCATTGTTTTTATTTCAGGGAATCACTCTGAAACTAAATGATAAACAGTCCTGTACCGTGGCCCGGATTCTTCACGGTGGTATGATTCATAGACAAGGTACGCCTTTGGGGTCCTAGGTTGGCTTCTATTTGGGGATTGCTCAGTGGTGTGGGACATGAAGGTTATAATCCTCAAAGCCAATAGCAGTTTTGTGACTGTGCCAAGAGATGTTTTTGTGTGTCTTAATAAGTGGCTCTTTAGAAAATCACATGAGATTTAATACAAATTACCCAGTGCCACCATCTCTCCCTCTGAGCCTTCCTATGCACCTTTTTATACTGTTATTTTTCTAGGTCATTAATATTTGAAACATTGCTACATGCCACCCATTGCATTAGACTTCGAATTTATAGCAGTGAAGGAAACAGATCATCTCTACCGTGCTATAGCTAACAGTTTATAACTGAGAAAACAGGTGTTATTGTTGTGTTGCCTTAATGTTAAAGTACCATCAACTTTCAGGTGCATCATTTAGCAAAATCTATTTTAGGGGGTGATGACAGAACAGCACAATACATTACAAAATGCCGTGCTTTCAGCAGCCAATGGTAGCCTGTGCTTAGGCATCTGGTTCATGCCATTCTTTGAGCCCTGCCTGGAACTTTTCCTCATGTTGGGGTTGTAGCCACTCAAATGAGTTTTTCCTACCTCATCAACTCTCACCCTTTTACGTCTAGGGGTTTTGGGTTTTTTTTTTTTGTATCCAAGGTATCACAAATATTGCTAACAACATTGATTAACTACCATTTGGGAGCATTGTGGAGTTGTAACTAAACAGCAACAAAGAAAAGTTGAACTTGTTGCTGAATAAGACTGCCGAGTGCTTTGTTTTGCTTTGCGTATCCAGGCCTCCTGGAGTCAGTAGTGATTCTAGGTCCAGGAACTGGGGACAAGGTGCTTGCCTTGATACATCCCTCGATGGATTCCAAAGTACATTTATTCCTGTCTCTCATGGTTAAGTGTTTTAAATCTGAGTATTTCACACATCTATTCCATAACATGTTCTAGATCGTGGTTCCTCTCCTCTGCCGTCTTGAGTTACACTGACAGCTTGTTTGAACTTTCTTTGATGCACTAATTTTCGTTTCCCGCCAGGCTCTCTTCATGTAGGGGATGAGATCCTAGAAATCAATGGCACAAATGTGACAAATCACTCAGTAGATCAACTGCAGAAGGCCATGGTAGGTTTTCTTTGTGCTCAATGAATGTCTCCACAAATTATTGATGCATTTTGGTACCGGTGTACCTCATTTCTCTGCCGAAGTATATACACTTTACTGAGGGGTGTGTGACCATTTCTGGTATTTATTCTGTGTAAGAAATGGCATTTTTCTGCTTTCATTTGATAAAACTCTAAAGCAGGAGAAAAAATCAGGAGCAACAGTCTGGGATATTAGAAAGAACACTGTGCTGGGAACTGGAAGACCTTGGTCTTTGATGGCCTCTCTGTTTTTTGTTTTTGTTTTGTTTTGCTTTTTTGGTGCTGGGGATTGAACTGAGGGCCTTGCACTTGCTAGGCGAGTGCTCTGCCACTTGAGCTAAATCCCCAGCCCCTTGATGGCAACTCTGAACCTCGACTTTTCTGGCTGTGTATCTTTGAGCGGGTGAATTAATAATCCCTAAATCTTTGTCCTTTCATCTCCAAAGTGAAGACAGCAATCCTTAGTCTTACTTCATGGACTTGTTCTCAAGAGAAAATAAGAGATTATAAATGTGAAGTTAAGTGTGCTGTTGGACTTTGCCTGGCACCCGTCTGTGCAGCGTGGTCCTGGTTGTCTCCACTGAGTGCCCCCTTTGCCCTTCTCTATTCGGCTGTGTGCTGACTCTGTCACTGCATCATCTGGACCCAGTGGGTTCCACAGCAAGTTGGAGAACGAGAGAAGCGATCAGGCTATTTCTGTCCCTGCTCCTCCCCCACCAGATGAGTTTGGTGAAGTCCAGATCCTCCCTGTAGGCACAGTTTTTGTACACCCTCGCTGAGGATGCCCGCATGTATGTGAATGTTCGTCCATGAAATCCTCCTCGATGCCCCCCACCCCCACCTTTCTGCATTCCTAGGCATTGAAAGCATGTTCACTCTTAACACTGAGCTACGTCCCTGGCGTTTTGTTGGTTGGTTGGTTTGGCAGTACTGAGGATTGAACCCATGGCATTTGCACTGAGCTACATCCCCAGCCCATTTTTTATTTTTTATTTTTAGGCGGGGTCTTGTTGAGTTGCTAAGCTGCCTGGAATGGGCTCGAACTTGTGATCCTCTTGCCTCAGCCTCCCAGAGTGCTAAGGTTAGAGGCATGAGCCACCACACCTAGCTATTTATTTTGTATTTTGAGAGAGGGTCTGGCCACGTTGCCCAGGTTGGCCTTAAACTTGGGATTCTCCCACCTGAGCCTCCTGAGTACCTGGGCAGGCACGTGCTACCTGTTTCTTTCCGGGATCCTGAGTAACATGGTAGTTAGTACCAGGAGTGACCTCAGCGAACAAACCCTCAGAAGGGGTTCTAACATTGGGCTGCTTATAAGTGAACACATGAAAATAACCTTACTGAAGGAGATTGCACACTAGTAAAAAATTAATCCTAAAGAGTTTCTAAATGTTATTATAAAAATACAAACAACTGAATGGAAGAATAGATGAAAAAAATAAGAAAAAGCAGATGGCCACTAAGCTTTTGAAAAGATACTTGTTCACTGTAGCATTACTCACAAGAGCTAGAGTACAGAATCAATGGTTCAAGGGAAAGGAAATGTGGCACACACAATGGTATACTCTGCAGCCTTAAAAAAGAAGGAAATCCTTGCATTTGCCACAATACTGATGAACCAGGTGGACATTATGTGAAATAAGCCAAGCACAGAAAGGTAAATACCATATGAACTCATTTATATGTCGGATCTCAAAAGTCAAACTCGTAGAAGGAGACAATAGAATGCTGGTGAGCAGAGGCTGGATTTGGAGCAGGGTAATGGGAAGATGTTGGTCAAAATATTCAAAATTCCAGGTAGAGAAGAGGAAGAAATCCAAGAGATCTTTTGTATAACACGGTGACTACATTCAATAACAATAACTTGCATTCCTGAAACTTGCCAAGTGTACATTTTAAGTGTTCTCACCACAAAAAAAGATAAATATGTGAGGTAATGCATATGTTAATTAGCTCTATTTAGTCCTTACACAATGTGCACGTATTTCAAAACAACACATTGCATACCAGTATGACAAGTATATGCAATTTTTAGTCTCAAATTGAGAGAGAGACAGAGAGGGAGGGAGGGAAGGAGAGAGGATGTTCAACTTTATGGTAACAAAATTATAAAATAAAAAAGCCATGAAATGCATGCCACCCATCAGATTGAAGGCATTTAAACAGAATGTCGCTGGGAGTGGTGGGTTATGCCTGTAACCCCAGAAGTCAGGAGGCTGAGGGAGGAGGGTTCCAAATTCAAGGCATTGTGAAGCCCTGTTTCAAAAAAATAATGAAAAAAAGAATGTTAATATATAATTCTGGCAAAAATTTGGAGGAAAAGGGCTCTCGTCCACTCCTGATGGGAGTGGAATTGTTATAATCGGGGGTGGGGGGGATGATCAGGGGATAATTATTAACAGTTAAGATGTTCCCACTGTGAGAGTCAATCCCATAAAAATTAAAATGTAACATCTGAGGACATATGTTCAAGGATGTCTTGCAGCAGGTGTAACTATGTGTGCCAGGGCTCATTTAGGAACTTCTGAGTACCTTTTGGAAGTCAAGAGTGGAAGGAGGCAGCCTGGAGTGGTGGTGCATACCTGTAATCCCAGCACTCAGGAGGCTGAGGCAGGAGGATCACCATGAGCTCAAGGCCAGTCTAGACTACACAGAGAGACCTTGTCTCAAAAAACAAACAAACAAACAAACAAAAAGTGGGAGGAGAAAGTCATTAGCTTTCTCTTCACTAGTCTTTGTGTGTCTTCATATTGTTACTCCAATTTATGGAACACATGACACTTGTTTCAGGAGGACCTGTCCCACAAAAATCTCCAGATGTAGGATAACGATGACTATTGAGGGGAGAACTAGGGACTTTGATGGGGGGAAATGACTTCGCAGAACCCCAAATCATCCAAGTTAGTTTTCCTTACAATTTTCTCTCTTCTTTTCTTTTTAATAGAAAGAAACCAAAGGAATGATCTCATTAAAAGTAATTCCCAACCAGCAAAGTCGTCTTCCTGCACTACAGGTCGGTGGCGCCATTTTCTGTTATGTCTTATTTTCTTTGAGATTTATAAGTGATGTGATTCTACCTTTAAATTCTGAATATCTCAGAAGTGTGCAGCTGCTTGGCTCAGGGACCCATTAGACACAAGCCGGTTGTCTCTAAACTAAAGCCCAGGAGCTCATTCCCTTTCGTCAAGGTAGAAGACCATGATGATGGCCCTAGTCCCTTCCTTTTGCGCCCGGTGGTCAGATGTGAGGAACAATACGGGTCCAAGGTCGAGGAGATGTTTTCTTCTAAAACTCATTGGAATTCATTTTTGTACAGTATATTGTAAGGGTTTTGTAGTTATCCTTCATTAGTTTGCTGAGAATTTTAATATTGAGTGGGCTTCATCTCATGAGAAGAACATATGATTTTCTCCTTCATGTTGCTGATTGTGATTGTCCTTTTTGAACATTGCTATATTTGATTTGCTAATGTTTTTCTTCAGGTTTTTACATCTTTGTGGCAGAGAAAGATTGTAAGATCCTTATCACATTTCTTATCTTGGTTATGCTAGACTTATAAAACGAGTTAGGAAGTGCCATCATTTTCTGTGATTTGTATTTGTATGAGATTACCCTTATTTCTTCAAAGAACGTTCGAAGTTTTTACCAGCAAAACCACCGGTTCCCTCCCTTCCCTTCCCCTCCCCTCTTTCCCTCCCCCCCCGTGTGTGTGTGTGTGCGTGTGTGTGTGTGTGTGTGTGTGTGTGTGTATGGGGAACAGTGGAATAGAAGTTTCATAATTCTTTTTGATAGATATATGAGGTATGAGCAAAATGTACAGCAGATGTTTACATTTGAAAATGCGTTGCAGTAAAAGACGCACTGCCATAAATCCTCCTTGGAATCCTCCCTCGCTTTAAACATACTTATCTCCTTGCCGCTTCCTGAGGCAGTTCTGGAAGTCCTCTTTCCGGAGTCTTTACAAGGCATGACCAAAATACGAGCAATGTCACTACCCAGGGCCATCCGACAGAAAGGCAGGCCCATAAAGCCCTTACCACGTGTCCTCATCTACCGTATTCACCAGATCTGGCATGGTACAACTTCTGGCTCTTCCCCAAAGTCAAAATGACCCTGAAAGATCAAAGTTTTGAATCAGCTCAGGACATTGAGGCAGCCATGACAGCTCAATTAAAGACCTTGGGGAAAGAGGACTTCAGAGCTGCTTCAGCAAGTGGCAAGAACGATAGGATGTGTGTTCAAAGTGAGGGGGAGGATTGTGAGGAAGATTAATGGCAATGTGTCTTTTACTATAATTACTTTTTAAAAATTTAAACATTCACTGAGTTTTTGATCACACCGCATATGAGTTCTTATTTTCAATTACCTGTTATGTTACCTTTGGTTAATTGGGTTTTTCAAGGAGTTTGTCAAATGTGTTGGTGTGGAGGTGTTCATAATATCCTCTTACAATGTTTTTTGCTTTTGCTTTTTTCTGCCGTGCTGGAGAGCCAAGCTGGGACTGCACACGCACTGGGAAAGTGCTCTACCAGAGCTATGCCCCCAGCCCCTCTCATAACCTTTTAGTATCTCTAGGGTTTCGACTGGTAAATTGTGTCCTCTGCTTTGCTAACATCATTCATCTTTTCCAAGGATCAAGTTTGTATTTATCTTCTCAGTGCTATTTTCTTTTTCATTTCTTTCTGCTCTTTAATATTTCTCTTTCTTTGGGTTGGATTTGACCCCCTAATCTCACTGTCACAGTTAATCGGTATTAAGTTCTGGTGTAGTTTCTTCCTGTCTTTTTTCTATGCATAAATCAATACTGTTTTTTTTATTTTGCGCATAGTAGGTATTGTTTTTGTTTAATGACAGTCTTATTTAGCATCATAGCAGCAGCATTTTCCAAGGGCATTACGTATTCTTTTACCAGTTGCTACTTATGGTTTCATGGGAACATACTGAGTAGATGACCATATTTAACCAATTCCTAGTTCTTGGTGAATTAGCTTTTGTCTGATACCTCACTCTTGTAAGCAGTGCTTAAACAGTGCTGTCACGGGCACCCTTATCCATACGTCATTGCTGACACTTCTGTTCTATTACCGGATGAATGCAGGAGAGGGGGACTGTCAGGGTGTCAACATGTGAAGAGTCGGGGCATGTCCATGGTGTTTAGACTGTCGTCTAGAAAAGATCTACCAAGTGTATTTAACGTATTTGTCACAAGATCACACACATTTCTAATAGTAGCTACTCTATACTCTGAGACACTCAACTCAGATCCGGTAAGCGGAAACATGTTGTTCAGGAAGGCATCTCATCACCTTCTTGGGCAGGTATAACACTGAGCACTCACACCCACTTTGCACACCAGTGTCCCTCTCCTGAGTGCTCTGTCCATACTCTGAGGCTGTTGCCTGCAGTTTCCTTTGCCTTCTTTTTCAGATGTTCATGAGAGCACAGTTTGACTATGATCCCAAAAAGGACAGTCTGATCCCTTGCAAGGAGGCTGGACTAAAGTTTGCTACTGGGGACATTATCCAGATCATCAACAAGGATGACAGCAACTGGTGGCAGGGGCGGGTGGAAGGCTCCTCCAAGGAGTCCGCAGGTCTGATCCCTTCCCCCGAGCTGCAGGAATGGTGAGCTGCATTCATGCAGGTGGACTTTGCAGATGGACTCTGCAGGTGGAGGGGCACATGCCTGCCATGAATAATCGCTTGGCTTCATGACTCTGGCTTCTTGTGTGTCGCTGATGTTTCTCCTAAACAGCCTCCTGGCCTCCCTGGCATAATGGACGAGGGAAGACCCACAGCGAGTCAGTCGAGAAGCTTCATTGACAGCTATTGGTTCCTTCACTTCCTCAAATGTTTCCCCTGCATTTACAAATCCCTCCCTGGTCTCCTGCCTGCCTTCTCCCACTCCGTGCTGTTGCTGGGAAGACTCACAAGTCCTGCAGGAAATAGTCACATTTTAAGTGTGCGTCTTTTGTACAGATTCCTGGCACACAGAAGAAATACCCGTTCCCACATCAGATTGCTCACTTAGTACTAGGTTATACCACATGGCCACAAGAGCAGTAGAAAAATCCATATTCACCGTTGATCCCCCCTTTGCCTCTGCAAAATAAGCCCAGCATAGTGCTCACAACTCCAAGGGTGTTCTTTTATATACCAGTCTTTCAGTTTAAAGCCAGAGCTCTGGTTGATCTCGTCTCCAGCGATGATGCGGTGGAAGGGAAATCATAAACATGGCACCGAACCACAGGCTGTGCTTTATAGAAATAAACTTAGCGGTAGAGCAAGAGAAGAAATACAGTGCAGATCCTGGGTGATACTGTTCACCTTGAGCACATTGGGTGTGGCTGATAGGTCATTTTCGGAGCTAGCACCTTGCAAAGAACCCTGCAGGATCAGGAGCAGCAGATGGCTAGAAAAGACCTGGGAAAATATGAGATGAAACTGTGGGCCACAGCTCATTAATGAGGCAGAAAATCAATTTGGCAAACTGCAACAACTATTTCTTTTTAAAAAATGACATTGAAGAGAAGTATTAGTCTACATTACTCATAGTAATAGAAGGTGTTGCTTTGTGAAGCTGTCGTCCTAGTTGTATGTGTGCATGTCTGTATTTAGATATATGCATTATAGTACAGGATCACAATGGACAATATATTTCCTGTCATGGTTTGGGTGCCAGATCCAAGGCTCCCTCCCTGTGGTACCCAAACTAAGGCAGGGACTCACCTCCAAGGTGGACAGAGCTCAGCCAGAATGTCCAGGCTGCACTGAGGGGAGGACACGGTTGGGGTTCATTTCCTCCTGGAAAAACTTGCACTGCCAGGTACTTGGATGCCCACATAAAAACTCTCCAAGGAGGACAGGGATGGAGGTGGATGAGCCCGGGAGCCATCCCCGCATGAAGTATCTGGGCTAGTGCAGCCTGAAGGGAGTAAAGCAGTCTGGAATCTGAGTGTAGAAAGGAAGGGGAGTTACTTAATGCTGTTACAGGACAGTTGAATGAACTTGTGGCTTTTACATTTTGGTCATCTGTTTCCGCCAGGAGAGTGGCGAGCGTGGCTCAGGCAGCTCCAAGTGAAGCCCCGAGCTGCAGTCCATTCGGGAAGAAGAAGAAGTACAAAGACAAGTACCTAGCCAAGCACAGCTCGAGTAAGCTTTCCAAGCTCCCACTTCCCCAGCTCCAACCTGGTTTCTGGGCTCTTTAAACAGCACATAGGGGAGACAGTGGGATGGAGCCCATGTTCTCCGAAAACACACCAGATGTTCTGGTTTTCTTCACTGCTACAGTCAGGGGTCCAGTGCCAGTAGGTAGAAAGGAAGGTAACCAGCCCGGTCCACTTTCCTCAGTGCGACAGCACCATCGACGCCACCTGGCCGCAAGCCTTGGGCAGCTACAGAGAGGAGCCTGCTCTCTTGAGAACTAATTCTGGCTTGTTTTTTATTTTAACCTCCCATAGCTGGAAATATAGCAGTGACCTCTCACTATCCACAGGGGATTGAGTCCAGCACCCCTGTGTATACCCAAGGCCTCAGATTTCTAAGTCCCTTATTTATTTATTTATTTATTTATTTATTTATTTATTTTTGGTGCTGGGGCTTGAACACGGGTCCTTGTGCTTGCAAGGCAGGCACTCTAACCACTGGGCTAAATCCCCAGCCCTAAGTCCCTTATTTAAAATGCTGTAAATGCTATGTAATTAGTTGCTCAACTGTATTGTTTGGGGAAGAATTACAAGAACAAAATGTATTACTTATTCAATGCAGACCCACTTTTTTCAAATATTTTCAATCCATAGTTGCTTGAAGCGAGGATGCAGAACCCATGGATATGGAGGGCTTAACTATACATTAAAATTGTAAGTGGGTTCAAGCAGGTTGCTGATAACAAGTGAACAGCAGTCTACCATTCAGCTACCATTTATTAACTGCTTCCATTTTGTTGGGAACATTCTAGACAGAAGATCACGAGCAAATCACAGACCCCAAAATTATCGGGCGTGTCAGGAGCCTACCTGGGAGTGATGGGTAGCGAGTCAGGCAGCACTGAGTTCTGAGTGCCTGTGAGACGGCCAAATTGCACACCCTAGTGACCTGGATCCAAGGGGAGCATCTAGGTTGGAAATAGGAGTCTGCAGCTTACTGAGACTAAGGAGAAGGGGGAAGCACAACAGATCAGAGAGGTCATCTGAGAGACAGAGGAGGAAGGATGACAGCAGAGTCCAGAAAATCCAGCAAACTCAGAGTCCAAAGAGCAGGCTGACAGAGCCATGTGAATAGAGCTTGTTGAGTAAACCAGATCAAGGCACAAAAGAACAGCCAGCGTGTTTCAGTTCACTAAAGCAGACATCCTGTTCTTCCTGATTCTTATCAGTACGGCCTATGGCTGCTCAGACAGTGGCCTAACACGCCTGATTAGGCACAGCCGTCTTCATCCCCCAGGAAGGTTATATTCAGTTCAGATTCCCCACAATGTAAACAGTGAGCCATGGGATTGGGTACGGTTTAGGCTCGCACTGGCTTGATCCCAGCAGCCAAGGATTAGCCTTTCAAAATCTAAATGGGGCCACAGCAGTCCTTTGCTCAAAACTCCCTTATCACATTAAAATGAAGTGCAACTCGAAGTCTTCCTCCCCACCACCCTCCCTGGCCTCATCTCCAGCCTCTCCCTCCCTGCGGGACTGGGCGTCAGCTCCTTCACCCTGGCCAGCTCTTCCTGCCCGGGCTCTGGAAATGAACATTGCTTCGTGTTTTGTTTTTGTCTCTAGTTTTTGACCAGTTGGACGTTGTTTCTTATGAGGAAGTTGTTCGGCTGCCGGCGTTCAAGAGGAAGACCCTGGTGCTGATCGGTATCTTCTCACTGCCCTGTGCTGCTTTGCTACTTCCACACCACATGTCTGTCCTTGCTTCCCACCTACACTCTGCACTCACCCCCAAAGAGGCAGTGAGGGGGAAATACAGTTCTCCGTACAGGGTAGATATAAAGAACTTTCCACCTGGGTCTGCCGCACGTGTCCACTAAACCTTACGGGGTTTCTGTTGTTTGGCTGGGTTTGGTCCTAAATCTCCTGGTCTGTGTAGCTGGCGGTAAGGTGTTCCAGTGATAGGTTTTCGGCTGAAGTAATGTCACCACTTCCATAGCCTAGCGAGGGCTCTCAGAAGTCCTCTGAGCTGTGTGGTCACCCGTATGCCCCCAACAACGCTGACCCAAAGTGGAGTGAGTCCTCGCTCCCAACCCAGGTGTGGGGGCCTTACCCCCGGTGGATGGCTGACCTTCCCGTCCTTAGAGTCCAAACATTGGCTGGTTCGAGGGAAATTTCCAGCAAAAACATTGATTTGAATTTTCATTCCATTAATTTTGGAGACTCAGAAAAGTGAATATACTTACAAAATAAACAGGAAACCCCATGTTAGCTGGTTCTTTTGTGGAAGTGACAGTTATATGCTGGGTCCTGACCCTTACCCTTAGAAAAAGCCTCCTCCTCTCCCAGATAGATAAAGAGGACCCGAAGCTGCTTGGCGATCCCAAATTCCTGGCAGCTCAAAGCCCTGAACCCAGCCCACGTGCAACACCAGCCTGTTTTCAGCTGGTGGCAGTTTTGAGTGCTGAGATGAACATCCGGTCCCATCCCCACTCCCGTCCCTGCCTTCGTCTCAGGGGAAGTGAGGAAGCCTTCCTTTTCTCCCTGCACAGGAGCCAGCGGGGTGGGTCGCAGCCACATTAAGAACGCCCTGCTCAGCCAGAATCCAGAGAAGTTTGTGTACCCGGCCCCGTGTAAGTAGCTCTTGGGTGCCTTGGAGGGGAAGAGGAAGCCTGAATGGTGGAGCATCCGCATTTCAAGTTGTTAATGCATTTCGCACCACTCTGTTTGATTATAAAAGCTAAAAATTTGGAAAGAAAACTTTATACCCACCATTGCCCCAACTAACAAGATCACTTGTCTTGTTCTCCTCTACATACAGCTAACAGAAGCTGTAGTAAATATTTTTTACTTTGCTTTTAAAAATGATTAAGAATCAAAATGCATGAGCTGGGTATTGTGGCACACACCTGTAATCCCGCTACTCAGGAGGCTGAGGCAGGGGGCTCGCTAGTCTGATGCCAGCCTGACCAACTTAACAAGATCCTACTGAAAATAGAAAATGAAAAGGGCTGGGAAGGTAACTCAAGTGGCAGAGCACTTGCCAAGTAAATAAAGGCTCTGTGGGCAGTACCATGTAAAAATCCCCAAAGAAAATTTATACATGTTACTTTTTAAAATTTACTTTATAAGCTTTCTCATAGTCCCCTACCATCTGCCTACATTGCTTTGAGAACTAGCTTATTTGGACATTGACTGTATTATAGTTTCC
Organism: Hystrix cristata; assembly: GCA_004026905.1. NCBI lineage: Eukaryota > Metazoa > Chordata > Mammalia > Rodentia > Hystricidae > Hystrix > Hystrix cristata. The sequence goes on along the minus strand of PVJO010005673.1, from coordinate 72,005 downwards.
TTAGCTACGTCACTATTGTTTGACATTTGGGCTGTTCTTATTCTCATGAAATACCTTCTAAATTGAAGCAGAGCTTAGGAAAGGCCTGAACAGTCATGGTAGCAGCCTTAGAAATAGAGGACAATTACTGTTCTGCTCCCAGAAGTGAATCTGTACAGCAGTGTTGTTATTCCTAGAGATACTGCTAAGTGATGTAGAAAACCAGATTGTGAACCTGCTGGTGGTCGTTCTGCCTTTTTTTTTTTTAGTGCTGGGGCTCAAACTCAAACTCAGGGCCTTGTGCTTGCAAGGCAAGCACTCTAACCACTGAGCTAAATCCCCAGCCCTCATTCTGCCTTTTTACCCATAGATCACTGAGAGTTGTCCATGACAAGAGCAAGGAGTAAGTGGGGGAAGTGCTGGAATTACAGGTTGGGGTGGGGGTGGGGGCTTGAGACAGGGTCTCACTATGTAACCCAGGCTGGTCTCAAACTCACAGTGATCCTCCTGACTCAGCCCCCTGAGTGCTGGGACGACATGTGTGCACCACCATGCCCAGCTCTCTTTTAAAAATATTTTCAGCTGTGATTTCTTCATTTCTGAGCTTCAGTATTCCTGGGTTTGGTGGTTGGAGAAATGTAACTTCATATAGGGAAAATGATACAAATTTCTTACACTAGGCTTTGCTTCTTGAAAATTAAGTGGGTTCTGGGCAGATAGGGGTTTCTCGGTCTGCACTGCTATCTAGCATCACCCTTCAGGAGCCCAAGGGAAGACGGACTCTATCACACTCTGCCTCATACAGATGAGGCAGGGGGGTCGCCAAGCCACTAAGAGATGTAATTTGTGTCCCTGTTCAGACACAACACGGCCACCGAGGAAGAGCGAGGAAGACGGGAAGGAGTACCATTTCATCTCAACGGAGGAGATGACAAGGAACATCTCTGCCAACGAGTTCTTGGAGTTCGGCAGCTACCAGGGCAACATGTTTGGGACCAAATTTGAGACTGTGCACCAGATTCATAAGCAGGACAAGATTGCTATCCTTGACATCGAGCCCCAGGTGCACAGGCATGAGGCAGGAGTGATGGGTCCACATGCAGGGGATGGAGGGCGATGTGAAGCAAAGCTCCCGAGAGTCTTGTGGGAGCTTGGACTTGCTTCCTACCTTAGTAGGGTGAGCCTGATACAAGGGCAGGACTGGGAATGATGGAAACAGTATCAGGGTTGGTAGAGCCCAAAGCCACTTATTGGGAAAGAATGTATTTTGACGCCTTTTTTCCCTCCTTCATTCCCCTTTCCTCTTCCAGACCCTAAAGATTGTTCGGACAGCGGAGCTTTCACCTTTCATCGTGTTCATCGCGCCTACTGACCAGGGTGCTCAGGTGAGGGCGAGGCCATGCAGGGGGGTTCCCTCAGCTGGGGTTACTGGCCAGAATGCTGCCTGCGGCTGGGGGTGCTAAGCCTGCTTCGTTCATTCTTTCTTCGTTACAGACAGAAGCCCTGCAGCAGCTGCAGAAGGACTCTGAGGCTATCCGCAGCCAGTATGCTCACTACTTTGACCTCTCCCTGGTCAATAATGGTGTTGACGAAACCCTTCAGAAACTCCAAGAAGCCTTTGAGCAGGCATGTAGTTCTCCACAGTGGGTGCCTGTCTCCTGGGTTTACTAAGCTTGCAGCACGGGGAGCTACAGTGTGCCCCCCTCCACATTTGGAACTCCATTCCTCTTGCTTTAAGAAAAAAGGGCTGCTTCAACTAGTTAGGTCAGCTTCCAGCTCTCTGCAGTTGTCCCAAATAGGCCACTAGGATCCAGTCTTCTCACTCAGGCTCCTGAAGGGCTGGGTTTGATTTTCTTGATGGGGCCCTACTGATCTGGATCTCAAAGATGTCTGGAAATTGGGAATAAGAAGCACTAGCAAATACAACTGCTAACCTACGATGCACAAAAAAGCAGTGGATCTTGTCCCTCTGAAGCCTGAGTTTCCCCACCTTCAGCTACTACACTGGGTATCTTTTCATTGGTCTTTACTTTGGAGAAAGCATCTTTGTAACCTTCAAAAATGCCAAATCAAACAGCTGTGTAAGTTACCTGCTCTAGGGAAACCCTCAAAGCAATAAAATGTGGCTGTGAAAACACCCATGACCTTGTGACTTGGCCTCCATCTGTACCCTGTACCTCTAGAAAGGGAAGTGCTGCCTGCTTCATTAAACTGGGGAGTGGCAGCAACGAGATGCCTTCCTTGGGTCCAGATGCAGCTGAGATACAGAGCAGTGCCTTTGAAAAAACCCGTTTTACACCACTGCAGATCATCTCACCTGGTGGGAGGCTACCGTGGGCATGCAGCTAAGCTTCTGGGAAGGGCCCAGTGGGCAGTCTAAGGAAGCGGAGGCTGGACGAATGTCGGGGTGCGCTCTGCACACATGGCTCGCCCCATGCCTACAGCTCAGGGCCTTGCCTTGCTGCTTGGCACCGAACTGTCACGTCCCCAGGGCTTCAGCTTCCTTCTCCCCACTCACCTGCCCTCAGTACCAGAACTGGCAACCTCGGCAGCTTCCTACCAACAAGTCAGAGCCCACATGAGCAGGGTGTGTGTACCCCCCAGCCCTCACCGCCAGGCCACCCTCCCACACAACACACCTCTATTCTGGGACTTCATCCTAGGTGACAGGCCCCAAGAGAAGTGTTGAAAGACAGAATGAGAGAAATAGAAAACTAGCCAAAGAAAGGAAAAGCCAATTTCAAATAGGACTAAAAAGTCCCCGATGTTTAATCAAAATATGTTATGTATTTTGCTCTGCCAGTTTGAGATCACTTAATATTAGAAAACCCAACAGGAATACTTAAAAAAAAAAGGTCATGAATCAACTTTAATATGTAAAAATCACATCTTTCTCCTAGCAATGACCAAATTCATTCCTCAAAAGTAAATGAGGGTTAAAATACAGGGATGGCTTGGTTTCCACCACAAACACAGTAGCAAATGGATTTGGTGAACACTGCTACATACACGAGCTCTGGAGAAGTGTACACAAGACCAACAGCTGGGCCAGGCCAGAAATATGAAGGGACACCACAGGCCTGTGAGACCCATACCCGCCACCAGGACAAACTGCTGTCCTCAAAGGACACCAGAAACAAGGTTTCCCCAGCGAACATGGTTCAGCTCTATTCTTTCACTTAGTGCTGGTTTTATACCAATTCACTGAACAATTTTCACGAACTTTTTAAACAGGAGGGGGAGAGAAGCAAACTAGGAGAGGACTACAATGTTTTTAAAAAGGACCATTAGTAAACAGCTGTGCACGGTTACTGGGCAGTACCGGGTCTGAAGGTGAAGCTTCCCAACTCAAACAAGCAGACAAGTCAGCGGCATAAAATGTGCCTTTCATCGTCCGTATCCTTAAAACAGGACACGATGGGATGACCACGCCAGGCAACGTCACTGAGGGGCTCAGTGTGCCAGACCCTCCACCCTGTCCAGGACCGTTGTTCCACTCCCTCAACCATGAAAGGAACTGCGTTTTCTCAATAAGGCTTTCGTTTCTTCTGCCACCCAGACATTACTCAAAGTGGCCTTCACTACTCAGATGCCACTTCTACCACTTTTGCTTTCTTCTTCTTCTTTTTCTTTTTGGTGGTATCACTGTCCTAGAGAGAAAGGAGAGAGCGACGTCCTACCAGTCCACTTGCATAAGCAGGGACGTTCAGATAATCGAAGTGCATACCCGCCTCACCTACCCAACACAATCCACACTGTAAGCCACCCCTGTAAAATGCCGGCCCTCAGGGGTGAACTGAGCAAGCAGGAAGGCACTGTCGAGAGTAACAAAACCAGCTAACTTTTCCCCACCCAAGGACTGAGCCCACCCTCACTCATCCATACCCCGTCTCCAGGCTCGCCCCCACTCTCTGGTGCAGCTTTGGCTTTCTTGTCCTTATTCTTCTTTTTTTCCTTCTTGGATAACTTGGGGGCTCCTGCAGGGGTCTCATCACTTTCACTCTCACTCTCTCGCTTCCGCTGAGATGAAAACAATTCATCGAAAGTTAGACTTTGGGCAGTAACAGGCATGAAAGACTCACTAAGTCAAGAAGTAGGAAGTCACTAAGCACAATCCCAACTGGACCCAACAGTTACGTCTTCAAGTCCCCACACAAGGCAGGCCGAGTTGGAGTTCACATCTGACAAGCCAGAGGCTCCACCTGCACAGCTCGGGTCACTCAGTATCACAAAGGTTTGTTTCTGAGTGCGAACGCGCTATTCTGGGCTCTAATGCCAAGTAGTCCCCAACCCTGGGGAACCAAGCTACTCCAATGTGCTTTACCCTGGCCCATTAAGCACTGGTGCTGACTAGAAATGCTTGTCAGGGTCTCTGGCAATTCTGTTCCTGAGTTTTACGCAGAGCTGTGGTACACCTGACCCAGGGTAGGGGCTGGAATAACATGTGCCACCCAGTCTAGCCCAGCATTACTGCCATAGCTGAGAAAAGCACAACCCGACAGCCCACAGTATGAGACGGCACCTGAGTGTGCAGCCAGCTAGGTGAGGGCAAGAAGCCCGCTGCACCGACCAGGATCATGCACCAAGATAACCCTGCCACCAGTGCCCATCCCAAAGGCTCACAGCATGCCACTCACCTTTGTGACCCTTGCTGCCTCAGCAACTACCTGTGGGGCTTTTGCCACTTCAGCAACTAACTGTGGTGTTTTTACTGCTTCAGCAACCACTTCTTTCTTGCTGGAATCACTAAAAGAGGACGGGGAGGAATGAGTCAAATCCACTGAATAGCTTCACCTGGGAGTTCTGCTGTATCCTGTCACGTAGAAATACTCGGCAGGTCTAAAGCCACTATCGAAACACTAACAATGGACAGAAAGAGCCCAGACTGGCTCCCTCCAGAGCTTACAGGCCAGACCACAAAGATAGCTGAGCCCTGGCCCACACAGGCAAGGTACTGCAAGGCCCACTAAGGAAAACTGAGTCCAGCACTTGGCACATTTGCTCCAAGTCAGCCCCTCTCTGCCCCCTAAACAGCTCGGCCTTACCTGTAGTCAACATACTCCTGCTTCCAGGTGGCAGGGGTGCTGTCAGTGGGTTTGCCGTGCTTGTCCAGAAGGCCCTGCTTGATCATCAGCTTCTTCTGACTTGCCTAGTGGAACATCAAGGCTTTGCCATTAGAACGACATGAATGTAGGAAACAGAAACTGCACACTGTGGCTTCAGCACACTCCAGCATACAGAGCAGCACAGGTTCTTCTCCCTTGCATGTTCTCAGCAAGGACACAAGCTCCTCTGCAGAACAGAACTCTTCTCCCCTCTTCACTTTGTCAGCACCCAGCCCAGCCTCCACAGTGGCTGAAGAGAAAACTCTGCCCACACCCCGACACCCCGAGCAAGCCGTACTCCCTACTGTAGAATCTGCAGGTGCCAGGTGCCTCTCTGCGCTCCTCAGAGCCACTGTCCTGGCTAAAACTCACCATCCTACTATGTGATTCTTCAGTAATGCCCAACTGTTCCCCTACTGAGACAGAATTGCTAAAGTCCAAGACAGGGCCTGTCTCTGCCCACAACCAACAACTCAGACCCCTGTGGCAGCAGGGATGCAACAAAACCAAGTAACCTGGCAAGGCCCATAGCCTACCCCCACTTACCTTGGGTCCCAAGCCCCACTTCCGAGGGTAAGTGTCCCTCTCCATGATCACTCTTTTGATCTTGGCTACTATACCATGGTCACAGGTAGAGATCACTGCTGTGGTCATTAATGCAATAGCTGCAGACATTGGAAAGAGAAAATGACGGGAAGGGGAAGCATTTGGTAACTGATAAGCACTAATTCTACCATTTCATGCCTTTTAAAAACCCATCTAAAACCCCAACCTCTATTATTTTCATTGGAGTTGCCTTTGTTCGGGATGTGCATATAGAGAAAATCTTCTATTTGAGGAAGGAAGTTTTGAAATGACACTAAACTTACAAGGGATCCTGTTGATATGCTTTATTTCTGCTGCAAATTAGAACTATTAAATGAGTAGCTCTGATTTATTCATTACGAGGGCTATAGAGTATTAAAAAGTTGTATGGGACAATCCAATACTAGTTAAACTTTCACAAATTAAAAAAAAAAAAACAGTACTAATCACAAGTTACATGAAAATCAATAAGGAGTGAACTAAAGGCTGGTCATTTTGATCACTATGACAACCAGCCATCACTCCTCTTGATCAATGAGTTCTTCTGTTCTCCCTGAAGATCCAAGGACCTACTTGTGTGTAAAGGTAACCTGGCTCACCTCCCCTTCCCCATCCTCCACTATGACCACTCATACAAACCACACAAGGCACCGCAATTGATCAGATCAACTCAAAGGACCAGCTGTCAGCAAGCCTAGCTGTGACAGTGTGGAAAGGAACCAATTCCGGAAGTGATGAGGGCAACAACCTCCTTACCCATGCAGATTGCTTCCCCCTTGGTGGTGATGACCACAATCTCCTGGTTAACCTCGATGCCATCCTCGTAGCGGAGAACACCTGGAAGCATGATCTTGGCCCCGTAGCAGATGGCATTGACCTGCGGGGATGAGGGTATCATTAGTGAAGGCACCAGCTGTGCCCTCCATCACACTCCCACACCACAACAGGGGTAGACGAGATGTGGGCCCAAGTGGGAAATGAGGCTAATGGTAGCAACAGCCCAAGGGGACACAGGACAGCAGCAAACACCATGTGTGTGAGAGCCACTGCCCGAAGAATTTTATACGCCTCACCCAAGACATCAAAGCTACCTGTAACAGTTCTCATATTTCCACGATACTTTAGCTGCTAAAGAACACTGCCCTCCTTCACTAAGTTATGCAGTCAGATTTTTAGGCTCTGCTTTTTCCATGAGACCTACAGGTACTGTTATCTAAAACAAACAAACAAGTCTTAGCTTTCCCAAGCTGTTCCTCCCTAACCTTTACAGGGTACAGAGTATTTACTAGACACACAGGCAATGACAGGCTCCCAAGATAACCTGCAAACAAGATTAGTAGGCCTGTTCACACAGAAGTTTTGGCATACAATTCACAGACCAATGGGTAGGAGCTAAGGCCATCTCTCCGAGAGTTTGATGACACCCAATGCATCCATGTCTCATGCCATCTTGTTTTCACTCCCCTAAGTATTTTACTGACTGTATTCCTCAAATTTACCAAGAAGCCAACAATCTGATTCTAGCATAAGGAGGGCACATCACAAGTACACTGTTTACTCTTTATGTGATTAAGTTTTTCTAATTTTTTACTACTGTGTTTTAGTATGTTCTTCAATTTTTAAAATCTATTATGGGTAGGACATACAAAATATACCAAATATCTATATACAACTTAAGATCTGAATATGAATTATCAACCTCAAATTATTATTATTTGCAGTACTGGGGATAGAATCCAAGCCCTCCCACACACTAGGCAAGCACTCTACTACTGAGCTGCATCCTTATCCCCAACCTCAAGCTCCTCTATAGCTACATAGTACTTAAAAACTGATTATACACTGGGCCACAAAGAAATCTTAATTTATAAAAGGAGTCATTAGAAATAAAAAGACTACTTTAAAAATTCTGGACTATTTGGAGTAAGAAACTCACCCTTAAATCATCTTACTACTACAAAAGAAACTCAAACTAAAATAACTACATATTTACTTGCATTTATTAACAGGATTGTTCTCAATTATAAGGCTATGCAGTATATATGCTAAGAAAAGGGATTGATAAGGTCAATTTTAAGTATAGATTATATTGCCTCAAACTATAATTTACTTGAACAGAGCATATCTTTTCGAAATTGCTATAGGACAAATTAATGTTATACCTCTAAAACTCTTCTCATAAGAGGGCAAACTGATAGTATATTACCCAAACCAAGTTACTTAGGGAGAACTAAAGTCAGTATTTCATTTGCCTTATTTTGAAATAAAAGTAGGCCTGGCACTAAGTTTTTATTTTAGAGTAATATATCTGACTTTGACTTCAAGAAATTTCAGTCATGTTTCCATTGAAAGAATCCAGCATTCATTATATGCAACTAGGAAGAAAAAATGTTTATAAAATATCCCCAAAGAAAATGAGAAATAAAAGTTCACACTGCCAAAGTTTCCTTTAAGAGGAATTCAGCTTTAAGAACAAGGACTGTGTCTTATTTTCGGAGCATATCCTACCCAAGCACGGACTCTTGATCTAGACTTACTGCACTGTCTTTCATAACCAGCCGCTTATGAGACGTCAACAGCTTTTCCAAAGGGTAAACAACTCTCCGCAAGTAACTCTCATCCTTGTGGTTGTCATACAGCCACTGAGCATCAAGTACATCATGCATTGTCACCATGTGGTCCTGAAAAGCAGCCACGTATGAAAAGGATTCAGTGTCTTCACAGCTCAAATACCCATCAGACCCCAAACCTAAAACTTAATGTAACCATTAACTTGCCTGCTACTACAAGCTCATTAGGAGTCTCCGGTCTCTACAACTGCCTCTTCTGGGTATCTTTAATTGTTGCTACATTAGACCTAATCAGGCAATTTTGTAGGCTCGGAGATGAACTCAGAATATTTTTTATCCAATTGTCTCCCCCAGCCCATTTCAATGTCCCAAAGTTTAATTAACAGACCAGGGAAGCTGCCCTGGACTGAACTCAACACTTTGGAAATTGCCTTTCCCAGGATGCTGAAGCAGGCAGAATTCCACCGAGAGTTGGTAAATATGACACAACCAGTTCTACACTCTCTAGCCCCATAATGGCATACCTTTTCACTCATGACTCCAGAACGAACCCTCCGAAGTTCCTGCATCTGACCGCCAACTCCCAGTAACAAACCAAGATGCACACACAGTGTCCGGATATAGGTGCCAGCCTCACAACTCACCCAGAAGATTCCTAAGACACACACACACACACACACACACAAAGTTAGTAGCACCTGTTATTCTCCATCTGAGCCATCAAGACCGAGATGATGGACACAGGCCATGACTACAGTGCACTAAAGGCATCTATTTTTAACAACGCAACAAAATACTCCAGAGTATGTTCCTACCCACTTGTAGTCTACGGTATCCAGCTCCTTGGGAGCCTAATGACTCACCTAATCTTCTTTCAGGATCATATTCAATCATTTTGCTCTCATAGATTGTCCTCACTCGGAGCTGCCTCTTTACTGCAGCAATAAGTGGGGGTCGCTGGAACAAGGCACCCGTCAGAGTTTCCAGGGCCTAAGAACAAACACTCTCATCACATGTGCTCTTAAATAAGAGCAAAGGGCATACTCTGGGAGTTTAAGGACACAAATGAAACATACGTTCCTTTCAATTACTTAACATCTAAAATGCCCCTTCAGCGTCTGCCTCCTTCTTTAACTACTCAGGGCAGGGTCAGTGCTGACCAGAACCTCCTCAGGAGAGACGTGGTGAACAGTGTCCTGGCCACCTGCAGACCCCATGTTCAGGCCGGCTAAGCCCACTGAAAGGGCACAAGAGGACCACTGGGAAAGTGGGTCTGTCTGCAGATGTTTAGGGGCCCAGAGACCCAAGCAGACAAAGGTGCCTTCTCTACATTTGAACACTTACCCTAGAAAGCTGGGTCCCCCCTTCAATAGCATTGTGCAGCCGGACAATTCCCACATACTCTTTGCCTGAAAAATGACAAGAGTAGTCAGGTGTGGCCACTGAGTTTTCTCTATTTTTTATATGCCCAATCATGCTATTTTGCACAACAGAGAAAGCAAGCAACTTGACCTTCACGTTTCTGTAAAATTTTCATTAAGCCAGATTCACGGTGCTGATGAGGAAGAGAAATGTCAAAGACACTTTCTCTCACCTGGAGTTCAGGATTCAGTGTGCTGCCAGAGACAGGGGGAGCACCCAGTGTAGAGCCATCCTGGGAAATGCCTTGCAAGGGCACTTTATTTATTTATTTATTTCAGTGCTGGGGATCAAACTCAGGGCTTTGTGCTTGCAAGGCAAGCACTCTAACCACTGAGCTAAATCCTCAGTACCACCACCCCCCTTTTATTTTGCAAGGGCACTTTAGGCAGAAGTACAGACAGTAGAGCCTGGAGCAACAAATCCAGCGCTGGACAGAATCCTGCCCATGCTAGAAATGAAGTAGTGGACACCATGTGCACATGCCTAGCATCTGGAATTGAGTAAGCAGAGACGGAAACCAAACGCACAATGTCTTCCCAAATCCCCTCTTCCACATACCTGCACTCTGTTGTGATTTCACTAAGCGAGTGGCTCGTTCTATGCACACGATTAAACAGCCAGTCACCTTGGGATCCAATGTGCCACTGTGCCCTGTCTTCTCTACGCGGAGTATTCGCCGGATCCAGGCTACCACCTCATGGGAAGAGGGGTTGGAGGGCTTGTCGAGATTAATGAAGCCTGTCCTAGAATGGAAAACACATTCATGTACTACCTGCTCTTGTGCTCTAAAATGAACAAACAAAACACAAATTTAAAAAGTTAAAAAGAAATTCACTACAAGTGTAGCTTATATGTTTTGGGCAAAGCCCTTCTAAGGTGCCACAACCTTCTTGAATAACTGATGAGAAAGTATCATTTTCCGAAGAATGTAAGTCTGAAGACTGCTTGCTCCTGACCCTTACCTGATATAGTCCCCGATCTCTCTCTTCAGAGGGTTTGAACCACAGGGAAGAGGTGTATAGTGTGTTGTCCTTACGTTCAGCTTATCAAAGTTCTAGAAAGCAACAATGCGATACAATTAAACTGAATACTACAGCACCACCATCAACCATGATGTGATAACCCTTCAAATTCAGAGATATGGATTACCATTATTTGCTGTGACAGGCTGTTAAGCCTCCTGAAATACTAGGAAAATCCTCAATATCAGTAAAAACAAGACAAACTTGAGCACTTGCTGATTTAACTCAATGCTCTAGAAAGAGACTTGCTGGGATACTACAGAACAGATTGAGTTTCACCATTCAGGATTATGAATTTAAAAAGTGGAATAGTTCTGATTTTCTCAAGGACAAAAGACAGCCAAACTGAGAATGACTGGTGACATTTCTCAGCACGGCCAGCTTGTTTCTGCTCCAGATGCCCCTCTCTCTGCTCTTTATACATCTGTTCCTTTTCAGTCCTGTCTGAAGCTTGGCCATCAGTTGGGAAGAACTCCCACCAGTTTAGTTTCATTGTGGTACTTACTACAAATAGCAATGTTTTAAATGTCCACCCCTCATGCCCCGGCATTATTTTTCCTCACAGTAGGGACCTCGCTGACCCTGTTTACTAGCACATTTCCAGGGTCAACAACAGAAAACCAGACGCTGCTTACCTGACAGTGATATCTAGCCCAGCAGAAACTCAAACTCTTGTTAAATGATGTAAGCCAATCTCACTCTTTCATCAACCCATATGCAACAGTTTAGTAAATCTTTGTCAAGTGGTGTCTTTTAACTTTGTTTCCAAGCCTCACTGTTGGTATCCCGTTTAATTGTAAAAATCATAGAAATAGTATAATTCGACCCATTATGCAAGTACCCCACTTAAACCCCCAAATAAAAGCCAGTAATTTCAGATATACTACATGCCAGAAACTGTGGCTAACCATGTTCTGTAACCCTCAGTACATCTTTCTAAGGTTGAGCAAACAGCCTCAGAAAAGTAAACGATGGGCCCAAGATCACATACAATGTGACCTAAATGGGTCTGACTTCAAAGCTCTTATACACTACAGCAGCCCTATTTCAAGTGTGGCCTCCAAAATGGTGCGAGTCGACAAGACGTACTTCATCTTCACATCAGACACTGCTGAACTGTTTACAAATTTGGACGGCAATTTACTATTGTGGTGACAGTAACGCTGTATTCTACGAAAGTGTTGAGAAGACTGGACATTTTAAGATAACGTGATCCTTCATTTCCGATGCCTTGAAGAAGGGTGCTTTGGACCGTATCAGTCTGGTATTCACTGAAGTCAAAGATGCTACCAGTAAGCACTCTTAATAACCCTTTAGCAGTCATAAACAACGCAAAAGCCATTCACTGAATGCACATGCCACATACCTTGAGCAACAGAGGCCACTGAGAGGTGTCCAACTGAGCCACTTTGGATTCTGGCTTGATAAGAAATTCTTCGGCGTGTTGTATTTCCTTCCACGGGACAGAAATATAACCTATTAGACCTTCCTACTTGGTCTTGGACAACCCCATCACTGCTACAGAAGTGTATGCCTTTCAAAGGGAAAATAAGACTTTCTACGCCTCTATTAGGGCCTCCAAGGAAAAGAAGAAACCAAAAGGAAAGTGATATGCCACTAAGATGGGTCGAGATATTTTAAAAAGAGTAACAGTCTGTCTATGGGCGGGGCAAAGAAGAGAAATTCTGGGAGAACCGCCGGTATGGCCCACACCATGTAGGAAACTATATACAGCATAACAGGCAACTTCAGCTGTCTGAAGTTGTTATCATTTCAATGCTTCGGTGGTTCTACACGATGACCACCCAAAGACAGCCCATTTCTTGGGAACATCAAAACTACTTATTTTCTTTAGCTGTTACTTAAGTAAACTTTATCCTACTCACGGCTACATCTTCTTCTTGTAATGATTTCCGGTCCTTTTTCTTCTTATGCTTCTTTGGCAAAACAGCTACTAAAGAAACAGGAGATATGGGAAAACAAAAAAAGTTTAAAATTCTGATGAAAATCAGGCCAAACAGAAAGGGTTTAAGACCAACACTCAGGGAGAAAACGTAATCGTGCTAAGCCAGACCCCTGGGTGGCCGAGCCGCGCCGCACGTGTCGCTTCCCTTCCGCTCCACCACGTGGCCGCAACACTCGCGCCCGCCCGCCCGCAAATCCAAGAGCTCGGCTGGTTACCGCGCCGCTGCCGCGCAGGCTCAGGGTCTCGAGGGCTTCCTCGCAATCCGGCCACCGGCCCCGTTTGCCGCACCCGTTCCCAGCGCCCGTGCTCCTCTCCTGTCCTCTCCCGAAGCCAACACGGCGACCCGAGCCCCGCGTGTACTCTCGTCGCCGAGAGGTCCGGACCCAGCGAGGCCAGCTCACCGCGAGGGTTCGATCCCTTGCCGCATTCGCCCGCGGACCTCGGGCCGAGACGCGGACGGCCTACAGCCCGCGGCGATGCAGCCGCCACACCGGCGGGAAGGAGCGGAGAGCCTGGGCCCCGAGGCTACCTCCTCGATCCCGGTTCCTCGAAACCTCAGAGGGCCACCGGGCGCACCAACCCTTACCTTCCGCGTCCGCCATGTTGCACGGCTCCACGCGCGTGCAGATCGGGCCACCACCGAGACTACCACCGTAGACTCCCGCCGCCCCGGTCCCGTCAGGCCGCGCCGCTAGGCCCCGCCCACTCGCGCACCGCCCCTTGCGTGCCGCGCCGTGGGGCGGGAAGAAGAGGGACCGTCCGGGGGCGGGACGTGAGGCGCGCGCGGGTCGTCGGCTCAATTCCCATTGGCTGGCTCGGTGGTACAACTGCGCGTGCGCCTCAGGACTCATCCCTACCCTGGCGGTCCCCGCTGGAAGTGCGAGCCTCTGGTCACCACCTGGAGCGCGTGGGCGTGGCCCGGTCCGCAGCTTGCTGGCGGATTCCTGGTTTAATTCTGGCCCTCTTAGCTGGCCACTCTGCTTAGAGCTTAGTGAGTAGCAGCTGATGCCGATCCTGTCAGGCTGGTGTCAGATCAGTCCCGATTGAAGAAAATAAAACATTGAGGCACAGAGGGGCTGAAAGCCCTTTGCTGCTGGAATTTGCATCCAGTTCGGGCGGCGCTGGCCATAGGAAGAGTGCAAGCCAGCCACAAGGAAGAACCGTAAACAGAAAAGCGTGAGATTGGTTTTTAGAACGAATTATATTTACCCTTGCGTATCCAAGATAATGGCATTTCAACATGTAAGCGATATGCAACATGATGTCCTTGGTCATTTACGGTTATTTTCACCCCAAGTCTTTCTAGTGTGTGTTTTACACTTAACTGCGCACCTTTGTTTGAGCCCCTTAGCTGGCCTCCATGTCAAGGATTCAGTGGGTAAAGCTCATAGAGACTGCAGTGCAGGACTTCGTGCAGAGAAAAGACAGAAAATTACCATAGCTATAACTTACCAGCACAGCAGCTTGAAAGGGCCACAAAACTAAATCAGGCCTTGTCCCTTTTCTGCTCAAAATCCTCTAGGCTTCCCATCGTAGGAAATGGAAGCTGGGTCCCCAAGCTATCAACCTGACCTTCTCTAGACCTTGTGAACATGACTGTTTGAAAAGGGTCTATGCAAAATGCAATGAAGGTAAGGATCTTGAGATGAGCTCATTCTGGATTACCTGGGCAGGGCCTAAACCCATGACAACTGTCCTTATCCTTACAAGAGAAGGGAAAACACACACAGAGAGGAGAGACCATGTGAAGATGAAGGCAGAGAGTGGAGTGCTTTAGGATTTCTAGCCCCCGGAACTGTGAAAAAAATCAATTTCTGTGGGTTTTAAACCACTTGGTTTGTGAATAATTTATTCTAGCAGTCATAGGAAACTAATGCATCATCTCAGTGATAGTAAATGCCAGAGTTCTTACCATAGTTTTCCTGAGTTCACAGCCTTCTACACATGCTCTTGTCCATGCTGTCCTGCCAAGATGTCCCTTAGCTGTTCCTTAGCATTGCAGGGCCTTTGCCCATCATCTCCAGGCTTCTGCACCTGTTCTTCCCTCAGCCTTGCGTGGACTTTGCTTATTGTCTGTGTCTCCACTAGAATGCTAGTGTTATGAAGGCAAGACATTTTTTTTAAGAGTAGGAAATTTATTGAGAGACAGAAAGAGAGCTCCTGAGAGACAGGAGGGGACCTGAGTGGGTTGCCAAGAAGCTCCAAAATGATGATTAACTATGAAAAGCAAAAGGAAAAGCAAACTCTTACCTCCTCTAATTATCTCGGTGCAGACATCCAAGTGATATAGGGGAAAAAAATATAACTCCCAACCTGCTAGATGTCAGTAAGAATGAATTCTAAGGAACAAAGGAGGTTAAGAGTAGGAAATTTATTGAGAGACAGAAAGAGAGCTCCTGAGAGACAGGAGGGGACCTGAGTGGGTTGCCCTAGACATTTTTGTCTATTTTATTCATTGGTATATCCCCAACTCCTAGAGCATTCAAGATGGAACCAAACTGGACTCTTCCCAAGGATTTTAAAGTGACAAAAAGTCTTAAATTACATGTAGGGCCGGGGATTTAGCTCAGTGGTTAGAGTGTTTGCCTCGCAAGCATGAGGCCCTGAGTTCGATTCCCGGTACCAAAAAAAAAAAAAAAAATTACATGTTGTTTTAGTTACTTTTCTCTCGTTGTTGGGACAGAATACTCGACACCCAAGGTTAGGGGAAGAAAGGTTTATTAGCTCACAGTCTGCAGAGGTTTCAGTCTATAGTCTGCTGGGTCCGAGGCGGCGGGGCTGGCGTGCAGACCGGCGGCCTGCCGCAAAGTAAAGTGAGGAAAATGCAAGGAATGTATGCAAATCAGCAATGCAAACAAGCAGCTAGTTAAGCCTCTTCCTGTATCCATCCAGGCCACCTGCCCTCAGGGCAGCCCACACTCTAGATCCAGCCATCTCTTACCACATGAGGCTTTGGGGGGACATCTAGACACAAACCATAACACATGTACTGCATTGTGTTTATGGTAGCACGATGTTTGAAGAATTGTGGAAAAGGAAGGCCACTTATCAGTGTTTTAGATAGTTAAAATTCAAATTCCTTGAATTTTTGACTCAGGCTGGGGACAGAATTTCTATGACCGTGCTCAAGGACTCACTTAACACTTATAGCACAAGAAAAAAAATCCAAACTTTTGCGTCTTAATCTACTACCATTTCAAATTATAAAATTCTGTAAATTCACAACCTCATCGGCTCTCTAAGTAAAAGTTAGGAAAATGATCAGAAAAGCACAGAATACTGAGATTTGAAATGGGAATAAACAGCATAACTGGAACTTAGCAGAATCTCCACCTCCTATTGAGCCTCCATTGTTTGAGAAAAAAAAAAACCCTTATTCTTTGTCTGATTGTATGTTATATCTTCTCCTGAGGTAAGTTCCCAACCTGTTTTCCTGCTCCTAGATCCTATAGTTATGACTGGTTTTAAAATGTTTCACAAGTCATATGTGATAAATATACCTAGTAAAACTAGGCACAGTGGTGCGTGCCTGTGATCCTGGCACTCAGGGAGGCTGAGGCTAGAGGACTGCAAGTTTGAGTCCAGCCTGAGCAACTTAGCAACTTAGCGAGAGCCTGTCTCAAAAAAAAAAAAAAAAAAAAAAAAAACAAAACTGTGTAAGGGCTGGGGGGGGTAGTTCAATGGGAAAGCCCTGGGTTCAATCATTCCTTTCCTCATCTTCCTTGTTAATAAAGCCTCAGTTTTATTTAGAACAGCACCATGTCTGTGTTCGAAGTATGAATCACATTGGTATAAGCCAGTGCAATCTTTTTGTTTGTTTTTTGAGACAGGGTCTCGCTATGTAGTTCAGGCTGGCCTTGAATTCACTATGTAGCCCAGCCTGGCCTCAAACTCATGGTGCTCCTCCTGCCTCAGCCTCCCAAGTGCTGGGATTACAGCCATACGCTACCACACCCGGCTAAACCAGTGAGATCTTTTGTCATACCCTTTACTGGGCTGTCTCACAGTTAGTGGCCAATGAGTTGTGATGGGAAGTCTGCCAGACAGGGGAGGGGTGCGTAATGACAGGAGGAGCCCAAAAATGCCAAGCAGCTCTGTATGAAGTGAGTGGAGCAACCCTCAGGTCTCTTAAGTGGAAATGTGCCTTTCTTGGGTACTAGTATCCGAATTAGAAGGTGCAGAATCATGAGGTTGTGAAGCAAACATTCTGAAGGTACGTCATTCAGAATACTTGAGATATGCCATTCTTCACCTCAAGTCTCTGTTTTCCATACCTCTTATCTTCTGACCGTGACAAAAAGTACACCACTTAATGGTCTCCGATTCAGAGTATGATCCAGATTATTAGGGTTTCAATCTAAAATGGCCCCCAAATTCTCGTGTGTCCAGAGGCCTTCAGAAGGTAACTGGGTCACAAGTGCTCTGACTTCATCAGGGGTGATGAAAACTTAACAAATAGAGCCTAGATGAAGGAAGTGGGTTGGGGGTGTACCTTGAGGACTGTATCTTGTCCTCTCACACTTTCCTTTACACTCTGCTTCCTGGCTGCCATGAGGTAAGCAGCTTTCCTCCATCATGTCCTTGCCAAGGGCCTAAAAGCAGACCATGGACTAAAACTTCTGAAACTATGAGCCAAAACTTACCTTTCTTTCTAGAAGTAGATTTATGTCAGGTATTTTGGCACAGCAACGAAAACCGACTACCATACAGATCCTGTACGATAGCACTCTTTCTTAGTCACTTTCTCATTGCTGGGACAAAATACCTGACACCCACAATTTAAAAGAGGAAAGGTTTATTTTGGCTCACAGTTTTTAAGGGCATAGTAGAAGGTTCTGGTGGAGGAAAGCTACTCACACATGGCAGCCAGGAAGCAGAGAACAAAGGAGAGAAGGACCCAGGGAAGAAGATAAACCTTTCCATGTTGCACCCCTAGTGACCCACCTCTAACCAGGCCCCACCTCCTAATAGCACATTCAGCCATGAACTCGTCAATGGTCTAATCCACTGATGGGTCCAGCACCCCATAAAAGCCCTACCTCCGAGCACTTGGGAGTTTGGGGGACATTTGAATTCTAAATCCTAGCACACTCTATCTTCACAAGGTGCTGTGTCCCAACTAGCAACGTAACAGAACCTTCAATACTGCTCAGATGAACAGCTGCATGAAAAATGTTGGGAGAGGTGCAGAATTTCTGTAGCAAATAGACCACATGTGGAGCTGTAGCAGCAATTGGAATAACATCTTGTTTAAACTTGCAGCAACCCATAGTCATTTAATGTCCACAGCTTAGGTTTCTTCTGCTGCGTTAACAAACCATTCCAAAACTCAGTAACTTTAAGCAACTATTTTCATTGTGCTGACAGTATCTTCAGGTTCAGAATTTAGACAGGGAACAGTGGGAATGGCTTCTTCTGCTCCATGACATCTAAGGCCTTGGCAGAGATGACTCAATAGCTTGAGGTGATGGGATGGCTGGCAGATAGGAACTTCCGGATGCTCCCTCACTCCCTTGTCTCCCAGGTACCTGTGTCCCTGACCCTTCCCATCCTACTCCGACTTCTGCAAGGGTCTGTTTCTAGCCCCTGACAGCTGACAGCTTTCAGCCCCATTCCTCCCACTTCCCCTCTGCCCCAAACCTGGGCCAGAAAGCCTGGGGTTCCCTCCTTGGTGCTGGCAGGATTGCCCAGCCACACATCATATGTGGGAACCTGCCAGCTGCACCCTAGCCTCAGGTCAGCCACAGCCTGCTCTGGATCTTGTGACACTCCTCAGAAGCCCAAGGTGACCAGCCCTGCTCTCCCCAGAAGCCTCACTGTTCCTACTCGCTGTGTACTTGCATGTGCATGTGTGTCCTAATTTTGCAGCCTGGCCACACCAATGGGAGGCAAGGTTCCACAAGCACTGGAGTGCCTACTGGAGTGGGTCTTTCCATGTGGTCTGGACTTCTTCGTGCTATGGCAGACTCAGAGTCCAACTCTGACTTGGGTAGCTCAGGGCTCAAGAACCGAGTATTCAAGTGACTAAGGCATAAAGCTGCATTGCCTTCAGTGACATGGCCGTGGAAGTTTTGTAGCATCCATTTTGCTGTGTTCTGCGGTTTAAGACATGACGGTTCTGCCTAGATTCAAGGGGAGGGACATTGATCCATTTCTCAATGGGAAAAGTATAAACGAATTTGAAGTCCTTGGTTTAAAAATTGCCCCATTTATCAAGACCTGCTGTGCGAGCCAAAGTGGTGAATTAAATGGGGGTGTGTTAAGAATTTCCTTCCCTACGTCTTTCAAGTCTGTGATGACAGAACTAATTTCTGAAACTGCCCCCTAAGGATGTGGTATTTCTTTTGATTGACACTGGTGGGAAGAAGCTCTAGAGGTTTCTACTTGGGCTTTTTTTTTTTTTTTGCCTAGATGCCCTCATTCCATAGGTCAGCAAACCCATGTGCAGATTCTGCTGATTTTTTTTTTTTCTTTTTGGTGCTGGAGATCGAACTCGGGGCCTTGCACTTGCTAGGCAAGCGCTGTACTGCTTGCTGAGCCAAATCCCTGACCCCACTGCTGAATTTTTCAGGTTAGCAATTCTGATAGGTAGCAGTACCTTGTGGTTTTAATGTGCATTCCCGTAAGAGCTAATCATGTTGAACATCTTTCCATGTGCTTATTGTCATCTGTATATCCTCTTCGGTGAAATGTCTCTCCATATCTTTTGTCTATTTTCTCATTGTATTATTAGGGCTTTGTTTGTTTATTCAGTTACTTGTTTTTACTGTTGAGTTTGAGAGTTTTTAAAAAAGCAAATGGGCTTTTATTGGCACTACAGGAGTAATACATTCTTCCAAGTAATACATTCTCAAGTATTTTACCTAAGAATTTCTAATAGGACCCTGTCATTTATCGATAAAACAAGTACTATAATGACATTTCTTTAGAACTTCCTGAAAGAAATAAAATTATCATGGCTGTTTACAGTGAAAACGTTAAAAAAAAAAAAACTACAGAACTGTTGACCAGATTCATTGACTTAGTTATGTCCACTGAAAGAAAAACAAATGAGAGTCTTCTAATAGTTCATCGTTCAGAATCTGTGAGTCAATTCTAGTGAAGAAATAAGATCAATCCGCTCCTGTAAAATGAGCATTAAAAATATCCAGAAGAGATCTATGATTCAAATTGTAAAAGGCAACCTCAATCACTTCATTGTATACGAAATGTCAGTTGTACTAGTAATTACTTTTGGCAGAAGATAATTTTGTTAGGACCTAATGCAACATAATTAGCCTGATTACTTTGTCCGGTTCAGTATAATCCTGTACTAAAATTGGTTGATTCTGATGCTTTTTCCTTCTTGGAAAAAGACTTTTTACAGACATCCATAATCACTTCAGGTTTATCTTTCACTTCTACCTCAAAGTAGTGCTTGTCGGAATTATATCCCTTATAACCCAGAACTGCTGACCAGATATAAAATCTTCAGGTGCTATGAGGTAATCATTGCATATTCCCATATCACACAGCTTTTCTATCTTCTGAGACAGTAAGTTTACAATGTACTATTTCAGAATCTCGAACTACATGTACTTGAGATTGCTTGATAACTTTGTTTAGGCCAGAATATTGTGGAGGAAGCTGGTAACCATGACCTTTGAATTTGAATGAAAAAGTTTCAGGATATTTAAAGTGTTTGTATCTGTGGTAGATACTCTTAACATTTGCCAGGAATTCTACTTCTGACTTTACACGTTTGCTCTCTATATCCTTTAATAGATATTTTGATGAGGAGGCATGATCCGAAAATACTGTGATTCTTTCATTTAGTTTTGCCAAACTGTCTTCCTCTTGTAATCTTGTAATTACCTATGTATAGTCTCTTGCTCATTTTCGAGAAATAATGTAAGTTGTAACGATTTGGACTTCGTTTCTTCTCTCCTATGCTCTTTTTCTTCAGTTCCAGCATGTGTGGTAATCACTTTTTCAGCTTGTTTCACTCTCTCCTTCCAAAGCTCAATGTAATGCTCTAATTGTTTCCTATCATAGAAAGATATAAAACACACTGATATTTAATCTAGAAGTTGCTATCATCTAGTTGCCAAACCCTCAATGCTAGTCAAGGCATTGAGTTCCGGCAGTCTCAGTGTAAGAGTACGCTTCAGGGGAAGTGTCCACACGGGAACAGATGACCCAGCTGCTCATGCAGGGGCATTGGATGGAGACCTGGGACTTCGTTTTATATTCTTGATGAGCATTGTGTTAGATATCTAGATGCAACTTGTTCCATAATACTCTTCACAATGTATTTTATTGAGCAAAATTTTAATTTCAATGAAATCTGCTTTATCAGTTTTTCTTTTATAGATCATACTTTTGGTGCCATGTCTAAGACTTCATCACTAGGTTCTAGATTCCAAAGATTTCCTCCTGTTGTCTTCTAAAAGTTTTATAGCTTTACATTTTATATTTAAATATAGGATTCGTTTTGAATTAATTTTTGTATGAAGTGCAAGCTTTGGATTGAGTTGAATTTTGCTTTGTTTTGTTTTGGTTTATATCAATGTCAATTACTCCAGTACTCTTTGTTGAAAAACTACCCTTTCTCCACTAAACTACTTTTGCACCTTTGTCAAAAAAGAATTGGACAAATTTATGTGTGTCTATTTCTGGGGTCTCAATTCCATTCCACTTATCTATATGGCTGTCTCCTGCTAATACCACACAATTTTGATTACTATAGGTGTATCAAAAGATTTGAAATTGTATAAAGAGATGGTCTTATGTCCTATAACCTTGTGAAAACTCACTTATTAGTTATGGGGGTTATTTTTATAAAAGTATTGAGACATTTGATGAAGACAATTATATAATCTGCAAGTTGAGACTATTCCCTTCTTCCCAATATATATGACTTTTATTTCTTTTTCTTATCATATTGCACTGGTCAAAATGTGTAGTTCTATGTCAAAGTAAGAGTGGGGAGAATGGATATCCTTACCTTGTTCCCAATCTTCGTAAGATTTATGTCCAGTTTATTGTCATTAAGTATGATGTTAGCCCTAGGTCTTCTGTAGATGATGTTCTATAGAAGTTCAAATTGAGCGGGTTCCCTCTCTATTTGTGGTTTACTGAGAGTTTTTGTCATAAATGGTTATTGGATTCTGTCAAATGTTTGTTCTGCATGAAATGATATAATCATATTATCTCTTGTCTTGCCTGTTAATATAACAAATCACATTGATTGGTTTTCAAATACTGAATGAGCTTTACACCTCTGGAATAAACCCTGCTTGGTCACTGTTACAATTTCTAAATGCATTTTTGAATTCTATTTGCTAGTGTTCTGCCAAAGGTTTTTGTGCCTATATTCATGAGGCATACTGGTCTGTAATTTCCATTTCTCTTTTTCAAAACAGTCTTTTTCCGGTTTTGGCATCAGAGTAATTCTGGCTTCATTGAATGAGTTGCAAAGTATTTGATTTGGACTTGTGAAGATAATTTCATGTGATTTTTAAATACAAGAATAATGGATATGTCAGGAATTTCTCATGAGATATGAGAAATAGTATCATTGATAATAATAAAGCCACAGTTCATATTTCAGATGGAAATTAGGTGGCTTTCACTTTCAGAGAAGCACATTTTAGATGTCTATGTCGGAAAAAGAGAGCTCCCCTATGGAGCTCCCTAACTTACAGCACAGCACTCCAAGCTTTTAAATTCACATGCCTCATAGATGTATTAGAACAAGGGGTGGGTGGGACATGGGAGATAGAGAAAAGCACAGGCCTGTCCTCTCATTATTGAGCTTCACACATATGGCTTATCTCTCCTTGTCTGTCCAAGACCCAGAATTTTCTTTTCAAATTTTTTGTGAAAGCAAATGTTCCATGCCCACATTCTTTTCAAATTTTTGTTTTCCTCTTTGCCTATCATGACATAAATGAAATAGAAACTGTCCTGAAACAGTGAGTATTTACTTCCACAAATCCTTCTAGCTACAAGAGTTACAGTACTGAATGAAGTGCTAAATTAAGCCTTTTGTGGGGGGTTGCTAGGGATGGAACACAAGGCCTTATGCATGCTAGGCAAGTAAGTGCTTTACCACTGAGCCATGTCTCAAGTCCCAGTAAGCTTGTTTTAAATAAAGAATCCATGGGCAAGAATCTGCTAATACTGCCATGTGTAGGCAGGACGAGTAAGCAACCAGGCTCATTCTGAATAACGTTTTGGGTCATTCACTGGACAAAGAATTCTGAGCAATTGAGGTCCTGGCTGGAAAGCGAAGAGTAGTGGAAGAAGGAAATTATAAATACCAATTATGGACTCATGATTAGTCACGGAAATGAAGACTGTAGTTAGTCTGGCTCTACCCACTTTCTTCCTCTCTCCTTTTCCCCTGGGCTCTTTCCCTCTCATTGGATAGGATGTTTGCACAGATCCAGTGAGGTAATGCTCCTGAAGCACTTAAAGCAATAGCTGGTCAAGTGTTAACTTGGCACCGAGGAAGTCCCAATAAAAAGTGATGTTTATTATTGTTAGCATTATTACTATTTAGGGTGTTCTGCACACCTTCTGAATTTGGGTCGTGTGGGCTCACTGGAACATTGAAACAGTTGGGGCAGCAGAGCTTAGCCTCGAATACAAGGGCGTCTGGAGGACTGTACGGAGAAAACCATCAAGTGGAACAGGGAAGTTGAAGAGGAGTCTTACTTTCTTTCTCCCTCTACTATCTGCACGGCAATGTGGGTAAGGGATTGTTTGATTCTGGTGCTGAGGTCAGGGGGCTAGCCTTTGTGGCTGTGGCTGATCAGGGATAGAAACGAAGCCGACCGGGTCCGTGATGTGTTCCGAGTGGGTCGCAGAGCTCCTTCCCCGCGCCTTCGACGCCCGCGGCTTCGGCCGGGTGGTTGGAACAGACCTCGGGCCCCTGCGGAGGAGCGCCACGGCGGGCGGCCCCAGAGGCTGGCGGCACAGCGCTCCGTCGAAGGGGCTTCCCCGACGTCTCGGTCCGGAGCTGCGCCGCGGCGCCGGCCCCTGCTCCCTCCTTGCCCCCTCCCTGCCCCCTTCGCGGGGGGTCGCGCGGCCGCGCCGCTGGCTCGGGGCGGCTCGGGGCGGCTCGGGGCGGCTCGGGGCGGCGCTGGGCGGGCGGCGTTGGGCCCGCCCCGCCGCATCCCTGGCTCGACTTCCTCCTGCCGCGGGCGGGCGGCCGGCCCAGCTGGAGGAAGCGGCGGCGCGGCCACGATGAGCACGGGCGACGCCGTGTGCACCGGCTGGCTCGTCAAGTCGCCCCCCGAGAGGAAGCTGCAGCGCTACGTGAGTAGGGGCGCCGCCGCCGCCTGGCCTTCGTGGCCTCCGGCCCCCGCCCGCGGGCTGGCCGCGACGAGCGCGATCGCTCCCGGCGCCGGCTAGCGGGCGAGGCCAGTGGAAGGCAGGCGAGGTCGCACGTCGAGCCAGCGTCCCCGCTGTGCTCCGCCGCGGGCGGGAGCCGGGTGGCGCTGGCCCGCCGCCGATCCTGGCCGAGGGGTGGCGGGTTGGGGCCGGGGCGGCCGGGGAGACCTCCCGAAGGGGCAAAGGGCCCCGTTGCCCAGCGAGGGAGCGTGGCAGGGGACAGGCGACAGGGAAGCGAACCTCCAAAGCAGACCTGCCTGGAGAAAGGCAGGTGGAGAAGCTCCCGCCTTCTCTCGGACGGCGAGCAGCGCTCCCGTGTACCGCTCTCGGGAACCTTCCACGCAGTAGAAACTTCTTTCCCATTTTGTCTCTTCTCAGCTTGTGCTTTCTGCTGAAACTGCGTTTTTCTAGTCCAGCAGGAACCACTGACTTTGACGATTATGAAATAAGGGACACTCGGAAGAACACATCTTCCTACACATCCTATTAACAGTCTTTAAATATGCTACCAGCAGCTCCAATGGTTATTATCTCCCTGAGCCCACTTGGGACAAGGTCTTCAAAACGTTCTGCTGAAAGACCTAATAGCTGGCTACTAGAGCATTCTTCAGCCATTAGGAAGAACCACTTCGGTCCCCAGGGAGCTGCATATAAATAGACATTACAGCGTCTTCCCTTTTTCGAAAGCTGAGACGAGTAGCTTGATGGATCCATTTTGTTTATAATTTCTAATTTTTCGGCGACTCTAGAGCATGGTAGAGGGAGGAAACCCACCATGTGGCAGCTCATCTGTGACCGTCCACCCCAAACGTCGGTTCCACCTGGTGCTCTTGTCTCCCTGTCAAACTTCTGTCCCTGCTGTGACCCAATTTCAGCGGTACTTTTCATTCCCACATTTCAGAACACACATGACGGTGGAAGTTGAAGAGTCAGAATTGCAAGACTTTAACAATGCATGAACACTTGTAGAATTTCCAACAGGATCTTTTCCTGAACATACAGTTGCTCAGGGCCTCTTTCCCATTATCGGTAGACCATACAGTGTCTCACTCTTAAGATCTTTGGTAAAGTTTTTGTTGTTTGTACTGCTGAGCAGCATTTTAGGATAACAGTGTTCTACTTAATATTAAGATAGCAGAGTTAGAGCACTTGCCTAGCAAGCACACACAAAAAATTAAGATATCAGAGATGTGTCAATATTAACATTTCTCTTACTAACTAGCAGTGCATCCCTGCATCCTCCCTTATGAGACTACAAGTCTGAAAACTCGAGGTGCCCCATCTCTACACCTCTGCATCACACAGCTGCGTCCCTAACTGTGCAGCTGCTTTGAACACATTGCTCCTCAATGGAGAGAAAAGAAAATCTCCGAAGCCCCACACAGGCAGGTGAGGCCTTTGTTAGAGTAGTACTAGCACCGTCGCGGAATCACCGTGCATTTTCAGACCAGCGCTCACTTTCTAATAGATGATTCAGAAAGATGGTAAACCTGGAGAACAAGGTTTATGGAACTATCTTTCCCAGCCTTGTGTTTGTATCTTCTCCGGAGTACACTGGGTTAGGGACATTCGTTAGTGCTTTGTCATTGGGAGAAGGGCGGGAGCGACCTGTTGTCATACATGGTTCTCTCTTTTTGGTTGAAAAGAGGCTGGGAAAGAGCCGACACCACATATTCTGGAGATGTAGGGTGTGTGATGATGGAGGAGACTGGAGACACAAGAGAACCTTGATATTGTCTTACCGACATTCATAGACATAAACCTTGCCCTCTTTGTCTGTGGCCAGGAACGATTTCTAAGAAGGGTCATGGTCTTTTTTTGCTATGAAGTGCCTGGGTGGGAGATACCTTAAAAAGATATCCATTTCCTTCCATCACTGAGACCTACAGGACTCCTTCGTGTCACTAGATGGCGATCGTGTGTCACTTTGATGGGGTCTGGGCGCGGGGGGGGGGGGTGTTGTTCACAGCTCTTAATTTAGCTCCTGTCACAAGTAGTTTCCCTTTCCTCCCGTCAGTTGGGTGCCAACCGTAAACTAGGGCCCATGGTTTTTGCTGGGAAGACAGAAAAAAAGACTTGATTCCATCTCTCAAGAAGTACAGTTAACACGTTTAACACGATAACGTACCAAAGCTAGTTACTGACGCGACCAGGACAATATCTGAGTTCTCAGTTGTTGGTGCTGGCCAAGGCCAGCGAGCCGCACTCCATTAGTATCATGGTGGAAGCTCAGTCTGTTTGTGGGCAGAGCTCTACTTCATGCACTTGCTTCCATGAGACAAGGCAATCAGAAAGTTATTTTTTATTGCTGCTCTTTTAAAAGATAGCCAATTCTAGGGCCTGGGGATTTAGCTCAGTGGTTAGAGTGTTTGCCTTCCAAGCACAAGGCCCTGAGTTCGATCCCCGGCACCAAAAAAAAAAAAAAAAAAAGATAGTCAATTCTTTTGCCGTTTTGTAGTAAGAAATTTATTCCTACTGTAGAAACTCAAAAAGTATGGAAATAAATAGAACACAAAGTGAAAGACCCCCCCATTCTCTTTCCCCTATATCTTACTCTCCCCAGGGATAACAGCTGTTATGAATCATTCTAGAAAATTTTCCAGAACCGGGTGATGGCACATGCCTTTCATGCCAGCACTCAGGGGGCTGAGGCAGGAGGATCACTGCGACTTCAAGGCCAGCCTGGACTACATAGTGAAACCCTGTCTCAAAAAAAAAAAAAAAAAAGAAAGAAAGAAAAGAAAAAGAAAAATTTCCAGAAAAATATGCATTTCCTCACACAAACAGGATCATATTATACTAATTGTCTTGCACTTTGTTTTTTCCACAGCAATTCTAGATGTCTTTCCAGGTTACTAAATACAGATTTACTTCATTTTTAAAAAACCATTCTTTAGTGTTTCTTGTAATAGATGCATCATAGTTTAATACTTTCTCTATTGATGAGCATTTGGTTTCTTTTTTCAATTTTAAAGAATGCTAGAATAACAATGATTATAAAGTTATGAAATAGTTCACATTGATTGAATGTTTATAGGTACCAGGCACCATGCTAAGGACTTTGCTTGTATTAGCACTCTTGTCTTCGAAACAACACCGAGAGCCAGATATTGTTTTTGTCTCTGGATACAAATTCTTTGTTGGCTATGTAGTTTGCACATGTTTTCTACCAGTCTATAGTTTGCCTTTTCATTGTCTCTACAGTACCTTCTGTAGAATTACAGTTTTGTGAAATCCAAAGTACTGTTTTTTTTCTTTTATGGATCATGCTTTCAATGTCAAATCTAAGAACTCTTCATCCAGCCTAAGATTGTCAAGATTTTCTCGTGATTTTCTTTTCTCTAAAATTTTTGTAGTTTTACACTTTGTATTTAGATCTGTGGTACATTTTGAGTGGGTTACTGGGGATCAAACTCAAGGCCTTGAGCTTGCTAGGCAAGTGCTCTACCACTTGAGCTAAATCCCCAACCCACTGTGGTACATTTTGATTCAGTTTTATAGACATCATGGTTCATGGTTCATTTTCTTGCATGTAGACTCCATCTGTTTGAATGCCATGTATTGAGTGAACTGTCTTTACTCCACTGATTTATTTTCACCATCTTTTAAAAACTCAATTTGCCATATTTACATAGGTGCACATAGATTCTCTAGACTGTTCCATTGACCTGTTTCTTTATCTTTCTGCCAATGCTGTGCTGTTTGATGACTGTAGCTTTATAATAATCTTGAAATCAGTGAGTTTCAGCTCTCCACCTTTGTCTTTCTTTTTCAGGATGTATTGTAGGATGGATGTTCTACATCCTTTGATTTTCTATATCAATTTTAGAGTTAGTTTGTTAATTGATCTTATATCCTGCAACCTTGCTAAACTCACATATTAGTTCTAGTAGCTTTCTAGTTGGAAGTTGCATTATGATAAATGTTGAATAGAAATGTTGAAAGTAAACATCTTTTGCTGTTTCTTGATCTTAGGGGTGATGATACTTAGTTTTTTAGGGTATATTAGCTGTAGATTTTTGGTAGGTGCCTTTTACCAAATTGAGAAAGTTCTCTTGCACTGCTAGTTTTCTGAGATTTTTTTCTAAAATCGTGAATTGGCTGGGCTACATAGCAAGTTCAAGGCCATCCTGAACTACATAATGAAACCTTGTCTCAAAAAAAAAAAACAAAAAACCAAAGGCCCGTGTGGTGATGCACATGCCTATAACCCCAGCACTCAGGAGGCTGAAGCCGGAGGATCGCTGTGAGTTTGAGACCAGTCTGGGCTATATAGTGAGTTCAAGGCCAGCCTGAACTACATAGCAAAGCCCTGTCTCAAACAAAACAAAAATCATGAATTGGATTTTGTTAAATACTTTTCCAGCATCTTTAATGATAATAATATCCTTTGTCTTTTGTAGGCTGTTACTGATTCAATTTTGATACCGGCCTTGAACTCCTATGATACACTTCACTCTGTTGTGATACATTATTATTTCCATATATTGCTCGATTTGTTTTCATATTTGTGTTTCTGTTTATAGGATGTGAGCGTCAATTTTCTTTTTTTGTATTATCTTTGTCTGGTTTTGATGTTAGCATGATGCTGGCCTCATAAAATGAAATGGGATGAGTTCCCTCCTCTTATATTTTCTAAAAAATATTGTACAGAATTGCTATTCTTTCTTCCTTAAAAGTTTGATAGAGTTCACCATTGAAACCATGTGGGCCTGTACTTTCCTTTGTGGGAAGTTTATTTATTAATTACAAATTCCATTTCTCTAACAGTACAGGACTACTCAGGTTATCCATACCTTCTTGAATGAGCTTCAGTAGTTTGTGTCTTTCAAGAGTTTTCTCTATTTCAGCTGAGCCTTCAAATGTGTTAGCATTGACTTGGTCCTTATATTCCCTTATTATCCTCTTCCCTTATTAGGAACTACAATGATGCCCCCTCTTTGATTTATGATACTGTAATTTATGTCTTTGCTTTGTTTCTGATCAGTCTGGCTGATCTTGTCAGCCTTTCTCATATTTTCTAAGAGCTGGGTTTAGGTTTCATTGTTTTCTACTTTTTTTTCTGCTTTATCTGAGACAGGGTCTCACTGTGTAGTGCAGGCTGGCCTTGAACTCACTATGTAGCACAACTTGCCCTCAAAACTCATGGAGATCCTCCTGCCTCAGCCTCCCAAGTGCTGGGATTACAGTCATGTGCCACCACGTCCAGCTTTTTTTCTGCTTTCAACTTCATTAATCTATCCACTTATCTTTATTATTTCATTTCTTCTGATTGCTTTGGGTTTAATTTTAACATTTTTAAGTCTAGTTTCTTAAGGTGGATATTTAAATTTACTGATATGAAATCTTTCTTATTTTCTAATATAAGCGTTTAACTCTACAAATTCCCTCTAAGCACTGCTTTAGGTGCATCCTACAAAATTGGCTATGTTGTGTTTCCATTTTGATTCCAAACGTTAGTTAATTTCTCTTTGGGATTTCCTTTGTGAATGAAGCATTGTCTCTAAATTTTTGTTTAATTCTCAATATTGGGAGATTTTCTAGATATCTTTCTGTTATTACTTTCTAGTTAAATTCCATTATGACGTAAGAACAAGCTATATGATTTCTATTCTTTAAAATTTCTTAGGTTTATATTATGGTCCACTGTACAGTTTCACTTGAAAAGAATGAGCCTTCTTTCATTGGGTAGAGTGTTTTATAAATGCTGATTAGACCAGATTGGTTTTTGTTCAGTTTTTTTATATTCTTGCTGATTTTCTGCTTACTTTCATTATCAGTTACTGAGAAAGGACCGTGTAAATTTCATTTATAATTGTGGATTTGTCCACTTTTTCTCTCAGTTCTTTTTTACTTTTATTTTTTGGTGTTGCTGGAGATGAACCCAGAGCCTGGGGCATGTTGAACAAGCTACACTCCCAGCCCAGTTCTATTTTTATGTCACGAATTTTGATATTCTGTTGTTACGTTTAGAATAATTGTGTTTTCTTGGAGAATAGAATCCTTTTTTGTTATTTAATGTCTCTCTCATACTATTCCTTGAAGTCTACTTTTTTTATATAAGTGTAGCTTTGATGTTTTGCTTGCATGGTGTGTCTTTCTCCATTCTATGCTGTCTTTTTTTTTTTTGTGGGTTTGACACAGGGTCTCACTGTGCAGTTCAGGCTGGCTTTGAACTCCCTGTGTAGCCCAGGCTGGCCTCGAACTTGCAGTGATCCTCCGGCCTCAGCCTCCCCAGTGCTGGGATTACAGGCATACACCACTGCATCTGGCTCTGTGTCTTTTTATATTTAACTTGGATTTCTTGTATATAACGTGTAGTTGAGTCTTACTTTTTTATGCATTCTTACCTTCTTTTAAAATTGATATATTTATTCCATCCACATGAAATTGATTATGAATATTTTCATTAAAATCTACAGTCTTGCCACAGTTTTCCATTTGTTCTATGTTTTCTTTTCTTCCTTTTACACTGTGCAATGTAAGGACCTTACAACTGTATATTCCCAATTTCATTCTTACTTTTTGTGCTATTGTTTTCCTGCATTTTATTTTTACATGTGCTAGAACATTTGTTACATTGCTACTAATTTTGCCTGAGACAGTTATATTTGCAGGCAGTTAAAAATAAGAGCCAGCTGTGGTGGTGCAGGCCTATAGCCCCAGCACCCTGGGAGGCTGAGGCAGGAGGATCACATGTTTGAGCCCAGCCCGGACAACTTAGTGACTTAGAGAAACCCTGTCTCAAAATAAAAAGCAAAAAAGGGCTGGGGATATAACTCAGTGTGAAGGCCATAGTTCAACCCCTAGTACTGCAAAAAAGAAAAAACAAGGAAAAATTATTTTCCTTTTAGTTGTTCCACTTCCAGGACTCTCCACTACTTTGTGTAGGTTCCAGGATTGAAGAACTTTCTCTGACATGTTGAGTAGTTTTGTCTGAGAATGTCTATTTCTCCCTCATTTTGAAAGATATATTTTCAGTGGACATAGAATTGTGGGTTGACATGATTTTTGAAATTTTTTATTTTGTTT
This sequence comes from Hystrix cristata, assembly GCA_004026905.1. Classification (NCBI taxonomy): domain Eukaryota; kingdom Metazoa; phylum Chordata; class Mammalia; order Rodentia; family Hystricidae; genus Hystrix; species Hystrix cristata. The sequence goes on along the minus strand of PVJO010005673.1, from coordinate 40,945 downwards.
TGTATTTCAGCACCTTGAAGATGTCACTCTGTTGTCTTCAGGCTTTTTCTCAGTGTTTGCTTGATCTTCAACTCTCTCCTTTGTTGTTGTCAGTTGTGTGGCAGCTGAACCCAGGTCCTGAAATGCCCAGCACCGCAGAACTCCACCCCAGCCCTACCTTTGACTTCAGATTTCTTTTCCTGTTGTCCCTCAAAGACTCACTCTTTTTCCTGAAGCTCCCAGCAAGATTTCACAGCTGGTTTCATTCTGTGCTTATTAGCCCGCTGAGCACTTCATGGGATTCGTGGAGGAGAAGAGTGCAAGCCTCCCCGTACCTGTGGCCCCCAACTCAGCCTCCATCAGTCCATCACTGTTCTAGCTGAATTCTTCTTCTCGATATTTGGTGGTCTTTGACCCAGGCAAGCAGAAACTTGCTTCTTATCTTTCCCCGAAAGCTCCTGAGTCTCCCCAGACTTTAGATTCATAGGTTGCCCCACAACCTTAGGTCATTAAGATTGTTTGTTTGGTTAATTGGCCGTTTTATTATTCTGAAGAGACCTCTTGCTGCTAGTCTGTGCTCTGAAATCTACCTTGTCTCATACTAATATGGCCATTCTAGATGTCTGTTATATCAGTCTGTTGAGTCTGTTGTAGTAGTATACATCTTTAGCTGATCACCATCTACCTTACAGTAATAGCCCTCAACATACTTTACCTTTTCCCAAACTTTGTACTACTTTTGTCATGCACTTTGCTTCTACATGTTACAAACCCCACATGAAGTGCTGTTTTTGATTTAAATGCTCAAATTATCTTTTAAAGAGCACGACCCCCCACATGAGAGATTGAACTCAGGGCCTCGTGCATGCTAGACAAGTGCTCTACCATTGAGCTACATCCCAAGCCCTTTTAATTTTTTATTTTGAAGCAGGACCTCACTGGGTCGCTCGGGCTGGCCTCAAACTTGGACTCCTTGTGCCTCAACTTCCTAGAGTGCTGGGATTACAGGTGTGCACCACCATTTCATCATTAGATTTTTAAAAGAATAAAACTGTATTTTATATTTGCTCACATATTTGCTACATCCAGTAGTCTTCTTTCTTTCTTTCTATGCATCCACATTTCCAACTACAATCATTTTCCTTCTCCTCTAGAAGTCTGCTGGTGATGAATTATTTCAGCTTTTGTATGGCCGAAAAAGATCTTTATTTTACTTAAGTTTTCAAATGATATTTTTGCTGGATAAGGAGCTCTTGATTTTTTTTTCCTTTGAGCATTTTAAGGATGTTAATCGCTGTTTTCTCACGTGAATTGTTCCTTTGCACATGATGTGTCTTTTTTCTCTAGCTGCCATCAGCACCAGTTTTAAGTAATTTAAGGCATCGGTATGAATTTCTTCATGTTTCTTATATGTGGAGTTCATGGAGCTTCTTGGCTGTGTGAGTCTGTAATTATGTCTTGGTTATAGTTATATTTAAAGTATTTGTTGTTTTTTCCACTGTGTTCCTTTCAGTTGGAGACTACAGTTTTACCTGTAATAGGTGGCTCGTTCCTCAGCACGCCAGTGCAGTGCTCTGTTCCCCTCTCACTTCCTTCGCTCTGGTATCATTGTGGTCTTTCCAATTCACTGAACATTTTTTCTGCAGTGTTAAATCTGCAGTTAAACTTATCCAGACCTCACTGTTTAAGACCTTGTAGTTTTCATTTTATGTGTTTTTTATCTTCCACGTCTTGCCTTAACATGTGTTACCTTCTTGAACAAACACCTACAGTACCTGTTTTGATGTTCTTGTCTGTTACTACAAGATGCAGCAACTTCTGTGCTTTGAAGAGAATAGCATGCTGCGTCTCACTAGGCCCCTAAGAATTTCACTTTGGGACCAGATCCCTGATATTTGGAGAATTAATTGTGCATTTTCTGGCATGTGATGTCTTACTAAGCTTAGGTGCCCTTTACTTTGTGCTGCAGGATGTCATCAGTGTAGCAGTTACAAGTGTGGTGGTCCACAGGGTGTCTGTGTGTCACTGCCTCTGCAGACTAGATGAAAGCAGCCCTGAAACAAGATCGCAAAGATGTTCTGTTTCCCTGCCAGTTGAAAGTGGACTGTTTCTGGGCTGGAAATTTAGCTCAGTGGTTTGAGTGCTTGCCTAGAAAGCACAAGGCCCTGAGTGATCCCCAGGACACCCCCCCCAAAATGAAAGTGGACTGTTTCTGCTGAACCTGCAGGTTGATAAAGAGATACAAGCACTTTCCAGATCTGTAGCTGCATAGCAGGTCCCAGGGCTGTGCTTACTTGCCAGAGGGAAGAGACTGTCTACAAGCGCAGCTGAAATTGGCACCATGACTGGTTTGTGTGTATGATAATAGATTCTCCATGATCTGTCCACCTTCTGTGCAGACCAGATAGACGTGCCGAATTGGGCTGTTCTGGGAATCACCAGTATTACACCTTTCAGGCCTTTGATGGCGACTAATGTCCAGATTCCCTCAGGGATGCAATGTTGCTTTTGAATTATTCTTCTGCCAGTGGTTGTGGGAAGTGCGGCTGACTTTTGCCTTCTGACTGTCACAGCCCTCACTCCACAGGTAGGAAGGCTAATGTGGGGACTTCGTTGGTTGCCAGAGATACTTGTTCCAATTGCACATTCAAGACTGGGGCTAGGACCACAGACCCACTGGGCCAAGTCAGTGATAGGATTAAGCCAAAATTTTATTTCTTCGTGGTCTCCTTAATTCCCTTGGCCTCTGCAGTCTTTCCTTACTCCCTTCTCCAGTCCCAGGCAGCAACCAAACTATCTTCAGTCTATAGAGTTCCATTTTCTGGAAATGTCCAAGAGGAATCAGAGTACCTGCTCCTTTGTGTCTGTCTTCTTTGCTTTGGCATTAGAGCTCCCCCACACAGCAGCTGGTGCACTTTCCAAAACTCTTCAAAGGAGGTGCTGAGGCCCTTGATTGCAGGCCTTCCTTATTTTCTAGCTTAGACATTTAGTGCTATGTATTTGCCCCTTGGCGCTGCTTTAGTGGCATTCCACAAATTCTGATATGCTCTGCTTTTATTTTTATTCACTTCAGTTATTTTCTAATTTCTCCTGTAACCTGTGGGTTATTTGGAAGTGTGTTGTTTAATTTCCAAATACTTGGGGATTTTTCAGATACTCTCCTGTTTTCTAATTGTAATCTAATTTCATTGAGGTCAGGCAACACACTCTGTAGTTTGACTCCTTTTGAATGTGTCGAGACTGGTTGCAGCAGCTGATAAGGGAGTTGGAGAAATGTGCTTGGTGGAATTCCAGCCCCAGCATCCGAGGAGAATGCTGAGAATTAATAAGCAAACTGCTGGCATAGTGTAGATCTACTCTCCAGATAGGTCTCAACTTTCCTCCCATACTTAATATCATTGTGTCCTTTTACTTGGTGCTCTCAGAGACTTTCTCAGGTCAGAAACTAGTTCACTAATTTACTCAATTGTAAACATTCTTCTGTTCAGCCCATTAACTGGTGGCCACGTTTTCAGCTCCTGAGAACTGTTTCCTTTTCACATCAGCCCACCCGTCTTTTCTGGATAGCTCACCATCCTGTGAGAATTTTCTCCAGCTTATTTTGTATATCCTGACTTCCTCCTTTCCATCTACATAGATAGTTAAGTTTCTACAAAGTGGGAACAGCAAGTGCAAAGGCCCCGAGGCAGGAAGAATATATGTGCCATATTCAAGGAAGAACTTTTTGAATTTGAGTTTGTATTTCTCAAACACTTGATGAGTCTTAGTTGTCTCTTCATGTTTGTATTTGATGGTCTAGATCAATGGTTCTCAATGAGGGTAGAATTTTGCCCCCAGGGAGAGTGGCTATATTTAGCAAAAAATAAAAAAAAAATAAAACTACAAGACATCCTCTTAAATTTCCATTTAAAATAATAAATATATGTCCATCAACAGACGAATGGATAACGAAAATGTGGTATACTACACAATGGAATACTACTCTGCCATAAAAAGGACAAATTTGAATCATTTTTACCTTAGGGAAAACGGATGCACCTTGAGACCGTAATGTTAAGTGAAATAAATCAGACACAGGTTTAATTATCACTGTTTTCTCTTATATGAGAAGCCCAAAGTATAATTAAGGAGCAAAATAAAAAATAGATAGTAGGAAACAAGGAGATAGATCTTTTGCAAAAGGGAAGGGAACCAAGAAGTGGAGGGAGGGGGATGGGAGGAGACATAAAAAGAATTGAGACGTGTTATGTACATTTTCCTACTCTGCCACAATGAATGTAATCATTATGTACTGCAGACATGTACCGATAAAAATACATTTTTAAAAAAGATAATAAATGAGTTTAGTGTGTCTACCTGTTGGAATGGGGAAACATTTTGGAAATGTTTGGAAATTGTTAAGACTTGTGGTATGGATGCTCTTGGCATCTAGCGGGTAGATACCAGGGATGCTGCTAAATACCCCGCAGCACACAGGACAGTCCCCACTGCAGAGAATTCAGCCCCAAATGTCCATAGTGCCAAGCGCGAGACATTTCATTCTCTATCGAACAATGGGTTTCTTCAGCCTAAATAACAACCCTGGTGACAAATACCCATTTCAATTACAGGTTCTGACCAAAGGGAGGGCCCAGGACTGGGTTGGATATACTGGTCGTTTGTTTCTCGGGCCGTGGATCCCACGGAAACCAGAAATCTCTGTGCTTAGGGTTCCTCTAGGCGAGCTCACCTTCGTGGGTCCTGGCTACTCTTCACCCTCTCGGCAGCTCAGATCACTGGGTACCTCGTGAAACCAAAGGAAACCAAAGATTGTGTGTTTTGCTTTGTTGAGCTTCTCTTCTCAGATGGGAGGGACGTACCTCACAGCCCTATATATCCCGGATGTTTCCAGCCTCATGCTGTTATAACAGTACTGTGGTGAGTGTGCATCAGTCGCTGCAGTTGTGTGCAATGATATTTGTAAGCAAAGTCTTAGAAGTGGAATTGCCGAGTCAAAGTGCGTGTGAACTTGAAATTCCGGGAGGTGGCCACCTGTCCGGTGGGTCCACAGTTTTTACTCTCAGCAGAGGATGCGAAAGCGCTTGCCCCTTGCTGCCTCCTCAAATGCAGTGCATACACAAATATTCTGATCTTTGCAACATTGATAGGCGATTAAGGGTACCTTGTTTTAATTATACATGAGTGAGATTGAGCATCTTTTCGTATAGAAAAGCCATTTGTACTTCTGTTTCTACAAAATGATCTTCAGTCCTTCTTTAAGTCTGTTCTGGGAGCTTTTGTTGCTCTTCCTATCAATTCATGGATTTTTGTCTCAGTTTTTAAACTGCTTCTAAATGGGTTACACACTCACGTGTTTCAAAAATATAAAAAAATTACACACTGAGAAATCTCACCTCCATCCCTGTCTTCATCCACCCTGTTGACCTTCACCCCTCAAGTAACTATTTTTTAAGAGTTTTGTTCTTTTATTTTTCCAGTATCTCTTCATATAAATACAAGCACATATGTATATAGCTCTGTACCCTCCCTTTGCTTGTTCTTTTTCTTATTCTTTTCTTAAAACAAGAATACTTACTGTCCCCACCATTCTGCACCTTAGTCTGTTCCTTTAAAAATTTATCCTAGAATTCATTCTATGTCAGTGAGCAGAGATCATTTTTGACAGGGGTATAATATTGTGTTGTGTGACCACACCATAGTTTATTCAACCAGTTCTCTATTTTAGACACCTGGGTGGTTTCCAGTCTAGATATTACAACCAATGCCACAGTGAATAATATTGTATAGTCATATTTTATATTTTGTGTTGCCAAAGTTTGCAATTTTTGCAATCTGATTGGTGGGAAGTGGTATTTCCTTGTCCTTTTAATGCAGATCTTTTATACAAAAGGAGGTTGAACATTCATTACATATTTATTGAACTGTGACCTATAAGTTCTTCTCTATTGGTGTTTTTAGTTTTAAGTTCTAGGAGAAAGAGAATTGTGCAGTTTTCCCAGTTTGTCATTTGTATTTTGACTTTGCACAAGTTGTTTTTCGTGTGTACTAAAAACTTGTATCTAGGAAAAGTTGCTAATACTATGTTTTATAGCTTCTGGATTTTAAATCATGTTAGGAAGGCCTTTTCCACTCTATGGTTATAAAGGAATTTGCCTGTGCTTTCTTCCAGAGCTTGTGTGGTTTTACTTCACTGGTTTTCATAGATCTGTGATCCATTTGGAGTTTTTCTTGTTGCAGATATGAGAGATGGGTCCACTTTGGTTTTCTTCCAAATGGCTATATGGTTGCCCTCATGTTACTCATTAAAAGCTCATCTTAACAAGTTTTCTTCAAGTTGGCTTTTATAAATTACTTATTCAGTTTATGCTTAGTATTTCTTCACTTCTGTTATTTGTTTGGGGGAGGGGGTTGGAGTTTTTTGGGGGGCTTTTTTTTTTGCCTCCAAAGCACTGGGATTACAGTTGTGCACCACCACACCCAGCATTTTTGTTGTTTTCCCTTTTTTAAAAATTTTATTTTAATGGTACATTTTAGATGTACATATGATAACATTCATCATAGGGGATTTGTACCTGTACATGACATACCTTGTTGCTTCTTTTCTTCCCGTTCCCCTCCCCTCACCCCCTCCTCCCTCTCCATTTACAAAAGCTTTGTTTCCATTTTTTCCTTCCATTTCCTAGTTCTTTTGTCCCTCTGTTCCTTTCCCCCTCCCTTGTTCCCTTTCCTATTTGGACATTTTCTTCCCTTTCCCAATATAATACACTTTAGTCTTTATTTACACTTTCAGTTTCTCACACCAGAGAAACAATGTGGTATTTAAACATGTGCATCCGATTTATTTCACTTAAGAGTATGGTCTCAAGATGCATCCATTTACCTAGGAATATCCCAAATTTATCATTCTTTATGGCAGAGTAGTACTCCATTGTATAAAAGAGCCACATTTTCTTTATCCATTCTGCTGTCAATGTCCATTTGGGCTGTTTCCAAGATTTAGCTATTACAAACTGTGCTGCTATAAACATGTGTGTGCATATATCCCTGCGGTATAATGATTTTAATTCTTTTGGGAAGAGACCAAGAAGGGGAATAGCTGGGTCAAATGGAATCTCTAGTTCGCGTTTTTTGAGGAATCTCCACACTGATTTCCATAGTGGTTGCACCAGTCTACATTCCCGCCAACAGTGGAGAAGGGTTCCTTTTTCTCCACAGCCCCTCCAGCATTTGTTATTGGCTGATTTGTTGAGAATAGCCATTCTTTCTGGAGTGAGGTGGAATCTCAGGGTTGTTTTAATTTGCATCTCTCGAATGACCAGTGATGTTGAACATTTTCTCATACGTCTATCTGCCGCTTCTACTTCTTCATCTGAGAAGTGTCTATTCATTTCAGTTGCCCACTTTTGGATTGGGTCTTTAAATTTGGGGGTCTGATTTATTTGGGTTGTTTATGTATTCGAGATGTTAATCCTTTGTCAGAGGAATAGCTGGCAAAAATTTTTTCCCACTCTGTGGGTTGTCTCTTCGCTCTTTTGATGGTTTCTTTTGCTGTGCAAAAGCTTTTTAACAAGATTAGATCCCAGTTGTTGATTCCTTGTGATATTTTCTGGGCAACTGGTGATTTGTTCATAAAGTCCTTTCCTACACCTATGTCCCCAAGAGTTCTACCTATTCTATCTTCCAATAGATTTAGTGTTTCTGTTTTAATATTTAGATCTTTGATCCACTTTGATTTTAGCTTAGTGCATGGGGAAAGATACACATCTAGTTTTAACCTTCGGCATGTGGAGAGCCAGTTTTTCCAGCACCATTTGTTAAAGAGACTGTTTTTCTTCCAGTGAGGTTGTTTGGCCCCTTTGTCAAAGATAAAGTGGCTGAGAGTGTTTGGACCTGTTTGTTCATCTTCTAACCTGTTCCATTGGTCCTGGGGTCTGTTTTTGTGCCAGTACCATGCTGTTTTTATTACAGTAGCTTTGTAATATAGTTTTAGGTCAGGGATTGTGATGGCCCCTGCTTTGCTTTTGTTGCCCAGAATTGCTTTTGCTATTCTAGGTTTCTTTTGGTTCCAAATGAATTTTAGGATTGTCTTCTCTAATGCTGTGAGGTATGCTATTGGTAATTTAATTGGGATTGCATTAAATCTGTATAGCAGTTTTGGGAGTAAGGCCGTTTTCACTATATTGGTTCTTCCTACCCAGGAGCAAGGGATATCTTTCCATTTTCTGATATCTTCTTCAATCTCCTTTTTCAAAGTACTGTGGTTTTCTTTGTATAGCTCTTTTACTTCCTTCATTAGATTGATTCCTAGGTACTTCATTTTTGTGGATGCTATTGTGAAAGGTGTTGTTTCCCTAATTTCTCTCTTGGTGAGTCTGTTGTTTGTGTACAGGAACGCTATTGACTTCTGAGTGTTGACTTTGTATCCAGCTACATTGCTGAATTTGGTTATTAAATCTAGGAGTCTTTTGGTGGTGTTTTTGGGGTCTTCTATATAGAGTATCATGTCATCCGCAAATAATGATAATTTAACTTCTTCTTTTCCTATCCTTATTCTTTTTATTTCTTTCTCTTGTCTAATTGCTCTGGCCAATGTTTCCAGAATTATACTGAATAAGAATGGTGAGAACAGATATCCTTGTCTTGTTCGAGATTTTAGAGTGAAAGCTTTCAGGTTTTGACCATTTAGTATGATGTTGGCTGTTGGTTTGTCATAGATGGCTTTTATCAGATTGAGATAAAGACTGTCTCTTCCAGTTTTCTGCAGAGTTTTTATCATGACTGGGTGTTGGACCGTGTCAAATGCTTTTTCTGCATCTATTGAGATGATTGTATGGTTTTTATCCTTGGCTCTATTAATATGGTGTATAACATTTATTGATTTGCTTATGTTGAACCATCCCTGCATCCCTGGAATGAATCCTACTTGGTCATAGTGTGTAATCTTCCTGATAATGTGTTGCATTCTCTTTGCCAGTATCTTACTGAGGATTTTTGCATCTATGTTCATTAATGAGATTGGCCTGTAGTTCTCCTTTTTTGTTGGATCCTTCTCTGGCTGTGGTATCAGGGTGATGCTTGCTTCCAGGAATGAATTTGGGAGTATTGCTTCTGTTTCAATTTCATTAAAGAGTTTGAGAATTGGTGGCATTAAGTCTTCTCTAAATTTCTTGTAGAATTCAGCAGTGAATCCGTCAGGACCTGGGCTTTTCTTTGTTGGTAGATTTTTAATTACTTCTTCAATTTCAATAGCTGATACTGGGTTATTTAGAGTTTTTGTATCTTCTTGATCCAGATTTGGTAATTCATATGTGTCTAGGAATCTATTTCCTCTGTGTTTTCGATCTTATTAGAATACAGGTTCTCCAAGTAGGTATTGATGATCATCTGGATTTCTGCAGGATCTGTTGTGATTTCACCCCTTTCATTCCTAATTGCATGCATTTGAGTCTTTTTTTTTCCTTTTTTTGATAAGGTTGGCTAAGGGTTTGTCAATTTTATTTAATTTTTCAAAGAACCAACTCTTTGATTCATTGATTGTTTTTATTACTTTCTTAGTTTCAATTGCGTTAATTTCGGCTCTTATCTTTACAATGTTCTCTCTCCTATGAGTTTTGGGTTTGACTTGCTCTTTTTCTAGAAGCTTGAGGTTCAACATTAGGTTTTTTATTTGAGCTTGCTCTTGTTTTTCTGATATGGACGTTCAATGCTATAAACTTCCCTCATAGGACTGCTTTCATTGTGTCCCATAAATTTTGGTAGGTTGTGTTGGCATTATCGTTCAATTGTAGAAACTGTCTAATTTCTTCTTTAATTTCTTCTCTGACCCACTGATTGTTCAGGAGCATGCTATTTAATTTCCATGTGTTTCTGAAGTTTTTGTGGTTCCTTTTGCTGTTTATTTCCAGTTTCAATGCACTATGGTCTGATAGTATGCATGGGATAATTTCTGTTTCTTTGCACTTACTTAAGCATGTTCTATGAGCTAGTATGTGGTCTGTTTTGGAGAAAGTCCCATGTGCACTTGGGGGGAATGTGTATTCTGATGTTGTAGGGTGGAATACTCTGTATACATCTACTAAGTCCATTTATTCAAAGTTTGGTTTAGTTCTGATACTTCCCTGTTGACTTTTTGTCTAGTTGATCTGTCTATTTGTGACAGTGGGGTATTGAAGTCCCCCATTACAATCGTATTAGTGCTGATTTGATTTTTCATGTCTGTCAATATTTGCTGTATGTAGTTAGGCATGCTGGTACTTGGTGCATATATATTTATGATTGTCATTTCTTTTTCTTGGATTGTTTCCTTTACAAGGATTTAGTGATCTTCTTTGTCTTTTTCAATGGGTCTCAGCTTGAAGTCCACTCTTGTCTGCAAATAGAATGGATACCCCTGCTTTTTTCCAGGTTCCTGTTGCATGAAGTATTGTTTTCCATCCTTTGACTTTCAGTCTATGAATTTCTTTTTGAATTAAATGTGTTTCTTGTATGCAGCGTATTATTGGGTCTTGCTTCTTGATCCATTCTGCCAGTCTGCTTCTTTTGATTGGTGAGTTGAGACCATTTACATTGATGGTTATAACTGACATATGTTGACTTATTCTTGTCATACTATTTACTTGTTCTTGGCTTCCTAGTTTTCCCTTCTGTTTAATTACTTGTCTTGCCTGAAGGATTCATTCTGTTGCAATTCCTGGAGTTGTAGTCCTCATTTTCTCTTTCCAGAATGTCCTTCAGAATATTTTGGAGTGCTGGTTTAGTGGTCATGAATCTCTTCAGGTGTTCTTCATCGTGGAAGTATCTTACTTCTCCATCAATTTTGAAAGACAGTTTTGCAGGGTACATCAATCTGGGCTGGAAGTTGTTGTCTTTTAGGGCTTGAAATACTTCACTCCAAGCTCTCCTTAGCTTGAGGGTTTGGGTTGAGAAGTCTGCTGTGATTCTGATGGCCTTTCCTTGATAGGTTATTTGTTTCTTTTCTCTAACAGCTTTTAATATGCTGTTCTTGTGTTGAATTTCTGGAATTTTGACTATTATATGCCTTGGGGTATATTTTTGTTGATCGTGGCTAATTAGGGTTCTGTATGCCTCACTTATCTCTATGTCAATTTCTTTTTCCGTAGTTGGGAAGTTTTCTGCCATTACTTCTGTGAACAGATTTTTTTATGTGATTTGTACTGTCTCCTGCTTTTTCATTGATTTTGATCTTATGTTATTCTTCTTTGTGTCATCTAGCAGGTGTTGTATTGATTTTTCATGGTCCCTTAGCATTTTGAAGAACCCTTTCTTTTCTTGATCATTAATCACAATCTTCTGTCCTATATCTGAGATTCTATTTTCACATTGTTTCATTTTAATGCCTATACTTTCAATGGAATTTTTATTCTTCTGGACATCTGTTTGAATCCGTTTCATGGATTCCACTTCTTTCCTCTGTTGGGCATTTATGGTTTCCATCATTTTCCTAAGCTCCTCTATTTTTTCTATCTGTATCTGCTCTAGAGTCACTAATCATGTCTTTCATTCTGGAAATGATTTCTGTTTTGATGTTTTCTAGATCCTCATTCATCTGCTTTGTTACTTCTGCTGTTACTGCTTCCAAGAGTCTGGGTGGAAGGCTTTCAGATTGTTCCTCCCCATTAACCCCTGGGTTTGCTTTTGGCGAGCTGGAGGTCTGAGGTTGCATGTTGTTTGTGTGTCTTCTCATTTTCTGTTTTATCTTCTTTAGTTTTTCCTGAGTTGATGCTTATGAATTGCCTATGGCAGGTAGCTTTTTTGTTACTATTGAGACCCCTTTGGAAATGACTGCTTGCTCAGACATATCTTCTCTGTATGGCTGGTTTTTGTGTTTTGAGTCTGTTGCAAGATCTTGTTTCTTCAAAAATGTCCAAATGGTGAAGGGAACAGGGGAGGGGGAAAGGAACAGAGGGAAAAGAGAAATAAGAAATGGAAGGGAGGAGGGGGTGAGGGGAGGGGAATGGGAAAAAAAGAAGCAACAAGGTATGTCATGTACAGGTAGAAATCCCCTATGATGAATGTTATCACTATGTACATCTAAAATGTACCATTAAAATAAAATTTAAAAAATGTTTGCTTCTTGAATTTATTGGGGCTGAGAAGTTGCTATTTGGCCTACGCCATGGTTCTTTGACCCTGGCCTGTAGTGTTGTTTATGACCCTCTGCCAATCTCAGTCTTGGCATACAAGGAAGAACTGATTAGAACAATTCTGTCACCTTGGATAAAGTAGTACAGTCAGCAATAACAATAGCATCAAACACAGCCTAGAAAATCACTGTGATAACTGTTGATCTGCCACCCTTAACCATATGAACTAGATTTGTGGTTATATAACAATATCCCAAATAAACCAGAAACTTGTATGTACCAAAGATGCCCTCAATATGGTGATTTTACCCTCAGGGGAGAAAATTCAAAAGAGATTAGGAGGAAAGAATAGAGAAATAAAAGAAGAGAAAGAGATGAGAAGCAAGGTTGGAGGACAGGGGGAAATTCTGCAAACTTTGGGGAACTAGTAAAGAAAACAGGAGGGAAGGAGAGAAGGAAGAAATAAAAACAAGGACAGAACAAAATAATAACAGCAAAAAAGTAGAAATTCACTTTCCTATAAAAACAAGAAAAAAACAAGAAAAAGAGTGGAGAGGGAAAAAATACAAAACAAAACAAAACAAAAAAAGGAAAGCAAGAAGAAAAAAAAGACTACAACAACAGGGAAAAAGAAGAAAAAGAAGTGTCCATTTCCAGGTGTGTGTCTGCTGTCACTGGTAGACAGAGTAGACAGGCCCAGGTCCTTGTTGATTAATCCCAGCAGTAGATTTAGGGCAAGGTAGTGAGTATTCCCAGCTGTGTTCAATAGCAAGGCTTCACCAATTCCACTGAAGTTCACCCTGGTCTCTGGCTGTGGGATTGGAACCCAATTTGTTCAGCTGGAGACACACTGTGTGTCTCCCTCCAGTTTGGACTCAGTTCCCTGCCAGTTTGAACTTGGCTCCTTGCCCTCCTACCAACTTGAATCTGAACTCTGCTCTGCCCTGCCCCACCTTGCCCCGCCTCGCCCCAGCACCAAAAGCCACTAGCAGCTTTTTTGAGTTCTGAGCTCGTCCCCTTTTCAAAATGGTGATCAGTCAATCACCACCCTCTCCTGGGGGACATCCAGGACCAGAGAGCTCAGATAAGTCACCAGCCACTGCAGTCTGCCGTGTCCACCACTCCACTCAGCTTATGTGTCTTTCTGTGGAGGCCTCTATGGTCACCAGTAGTTGCTGTGCATCTACAGGCTCAAGCTGCATCACTTGTGCCAAGAGCTGGGGCAGTGAACTGGGGCTGCAAGCTGGGGCCGTGAGCTGGAATTCTGGCAGAAAGCACCATCCATCTGTCACCTCCTTCTTCTGCACTGATCTCTCCTTTTGCTCTCCCTGTGGGCTTCAACTCTTGCTTCAGATCTGTGCTGGGTCCTGGCAACACACTTCCCTCCTTCTCTACCCCGAATTGCTATATTCCAGTGTCTGGACACCAAATCTCAGAGAGACTTTTTCTTTGCTTCTCAGTGCTCTGCCATCCTCCCAGAAGTCCAGTTCTGTTATTTGTAACTGGGGCTTTTTCTCCATTGTATCTACTAACTGCTTGTCATTTGAGTACACAAGGCCACTGTGTCTTCACCTAGATTCTTTAGAAAACATGTCTTGAGGTAAAGCTTTCTTGCCAGTGCACTGTTAGTATCATAATCGTGGTGCAGTGAGAATGAGGGAAAAAGGGTGAAGGGAAAGAAAAGACAGCTGCCTTTTTATTGAATTGGTCACCACCTCCCAAGAAAGCCCAGCTAGATGCTGGGCCGTGTAGGGTGTATTTTGGTAGGTTCTACAGGACTACTGCACCTCAAAATGGTCTTTGCAACCAGGAAGGGAGACAAATTTACTGGCCGGTCCCCTTGTGTTCTTGTCTCTTCTTGTCCCTCCGGACGGCTGCAGTGCGGGTAGCAGAGCTTTTGGGGATTCAGTTGGGGTGGGCCTGGGCATCGGGGCTGTCAACAGAGGAGGGAGGCAGGGCCAGCATAAAATTGGGTGCAGCGTGGCTTTTATTCTTGTACCCTCTTACCTCTGTTTGTACTAGTTATTTAGCTGGTTCTTTTGAATTTTCCAAGTATTCAGTCATGTCATCTGTTTTAAAAAGTCCTTGTCCAAATTTGTTGACTAACACTCCAGTGTAAAACGGTAGTATTGACTTTATGGGTTTTCCTATTAAGAAAGGTACTGGCTTTGGGGCCGAGGGAAAAAATATATATATATATATATTTCATACTAGTGAAGTATTTTACTGATTTCTGTCTGAAAGTTTTCAATCAAAAATCATTGTTGAAGTATATCAAAAATTTTTCAGCGCCTCCAGAGGTGATTATCTGATTTTTTTACATTGAATCTAGTAAAACAAACGTAAATTTCTGGAATAAACCTTAGTAATGTTGTTGGACTATTTGTGCTCATACTTTATATTGGCTTTTTTTTCTGTACAGGCTTCAGCAGATTTCGACATAAGGGTTACGCTTGGTTATAGAAAGCTGAACATTCTGCCATATGCTACACTATTTTAAGTGAAGTTTTGTTTTGTTTTGTTTTGTTTTTGAGAGCAGGTCTCGCTATGCAGTATAGGCTGGCTTGTAGCTCACTATGTAGCCCAGTCTGGCTTTGAACTTGTGACGATCCTCCTGCTTCAGCCTCCAAGTGCTGGGACTACAGTTTCCCTCTATAACTGTACTAACTGTACTGGTTCTTTTTTGTGTTTTTAGATCTTTGTTGGTTTTCCCTATTTCTTCTGGCAAATTATACTTGCCTGGAAAAGTAGTATCTATATTATCCCGCTTATTAGTTCTTCTGTGTATAATTTTACAAAATGATTCCTACAAGTTTTATTTTTTACTCTTTGTGGGGGGATTTCTTCCTTATCACTGTGGTTTTGTACTCTGTCCTCTTTCCCCTCTGCCGATTGTTTGTTGGTGGTTTTTCTATTTTACTGATTTTTAATGTTCGCAGTAATAGCTTTTTGTTTATTAAGTAGTTCTACTTTTTAATTTTTGAACTGTGTAACCTCTCCTTTTATGTTTATTAATTCCTTTCTTTCACTTCAGTGTATTTTAGAGACATGGAAACCTAGAGTGACCATACCCATTTTATATATGTTATAGGAGTCAGGGCTTTAATTTGCTTTAGTAAGCTAACCCTACTTGGCTTATGTAGAAAAGTTCTTGTCAAAATGGTATTGGGTAGAGCACAGGAACGAAAGGGCTGGAGGACCAGCTTTGAGGTTAAACAGCCAGGAAAAAACACCCCAAACCACAAGTCAGAACTAGCGTTGGTGAGAAATCTGCTGCCATTGCTGCTTACTTGTTCTTTTGCTCTTTGGTCAGAGGGAGTGGGAATATCTGAGCAATGACATTCCCTTTGCCATCCCCATGAGCCCACCTAAGAGGCCGTGAGTCTATGAACTATGCATTCCATTACTCTCAACACGTCCAAGATAGAATGGTAGAGAAAATAAAGAAGAAAGAAAAAGATGAACAAATGGGTGGTTAGTCCAGTTCTGGACCCATGTTCCCCTTTTGCTCATCCAGTACCTCAGCTGGTCAGCGTTCTTTCCCTGGTGAGGTGACCTAAGCCTTCATCCCTGAGGAGTGACATCTTGGGGGTCCTATGAAGTGGGCTTGGGGCTTGAGAGATTAGAGTCCCCCAAATGTCTGCAATCCAATTCTCAGGGCCCCAGGCATTCTTAAGCAAGCTCTCAGTTTCACAAATAAAATGTGGCAGAATAATTTAGCCACTTGCGTATTACACTCTAGGGCTCGGTTTGGGGCTGTCTCAATCTGTGGCTGTAAGATATAGGAGATTCTCTTAACACCGTCATTAAGAAGTGCAGGTTTTTGACCATGCTTTGACCCAAGATCTCTGCGCTTGTCATCCTTTTTCTTTAGAAGCAAATGGCTGCCTCAGAGTCCTAGAGTACCCTTTGGAATCATTGGATTCCTGTGGTAGTGATTTTGGGCTCCTCCTTCCCCCAAAACCCTATATTCAATGAGCATGTCATTTTAGGTAAATAGATGATTATTTAATTGGGCAGCTAAAAAACTGTTGTGGGATCTGCAGAAGCAGTTAAATTGTTAGAAAAGGCTGTCAGAGTCTGTACCTGTAAGGGGAACTGGAAAAGAAAGTATCCCATCGTTTCTTGCTTCTATAATTGGAGTCAAACTCTTTTCTCCCAGGAACTTATAAGGTGCGGAACCACCCAGATAGAGTAAAAGATGCAGGTATTGGGTGGCCAGAACAAATGACAGTGCTGCTAAGATGGCCACTGAGAGTCTGGAAGTCAGGTCGATTGAGATAAAATTGCAAGAGTCCTATTTTAGTATATGTGCTGCCAAAGCAAGCACAAGAATCCTTTCTTTTGGACTCTTTTTTCTTGTGTCACAATCCCTTAATCTAAGGTATTAATGTGAACGCAGCAAAGTGGAAAATGATTTTAGGGAAATAATCAATAAGACTTGTTGATTGCTCAGTGATAAGGTATATGAGAGAGAGAGTAGTAGAGACTGTGAATTTAACAGGATGGGGGGAGCATTGAGAAGTGGAATTAGCCCAAGATGAATCACACCAGTCCCAATGCTGGCCACATTTTTGACCTGTCATTTTGATATCTGGTCACTTGCAATGACAGAAAAGTGGAACGCAACATATTTCCCAAATAATTATGCAACAGCTCTGATTGTGAAAAACTGAGCTTTGGGTTGCCCCTTTAGAATATATAGAACACATCTATTTACTTTTCAGTTTGAAAGCCTTGTAACTATCCACTCAAAACATTAGCAGTTTGCTCATCTGTTCCTTAGCAGAAAACAGGGTTCTGGGTTCCTTTGCTGTCCTATCTGGCTTCTCTGGCTGTCCAGGGCTAGGCAGAGTGAGACGATTAGCTCTCATCTGAGAAAGCAGCTGGAGATTTCATTAGCTTTACTCTGGCAGCCACGGCTCACTATTGACTCACACACCAAGCTTCCTGTCAAATGAACTCGGTTTTCCTCTGCGCTTTTGTTAATTTATCTATTCTCCAGTCTGTTCTTGTGCTATTGGTGTTTTGTTTAATCCAGGGAATAGTGCCTTACATTACTACCGTTAAATTTCATCTTTTTCTTTGAATTGTTTTTTCTCACCAGCCCGCCAGGGTCTTTTTAGACATTGACTGTGTTGTACAAGCACTGTGAGAGGGGGCATGCAAGGCCTGCTTTTGTGGGGGGACTGCTGGTCACCCCTCTCCTTTCCCGAGCTTTGACCACTAGCGAACTGACAGGGAGCACAAGACAAAGCAGGTGGAAGCAAAACAGCTTTTTAATCACTGAAATAAAAGCTGAATTGGAGAAAGCCACTTGGCCTGAAGTCAAATGGGGCTTCCCACTCTTTGTGGTGAAGCTGGTTCCCAGTATTAGCGGCTTAGGAAGAAATGGATGGGTGAGTGCAGTGAGAAATGTGGCAAAATAGAGAAGAGAGGTGAGATGGGAGTTGAAAGTCAAAGAGTAAAAGCAAAAGGGAGGGGAGCATTTTATTCATTTGCAAAGTATACCAACCAGAAAGTCAGTGACCAGTAATCAGACCCAGGCCCAGTAGAGAAATACTACAGCCGAGTGATGAGCAAGAACCAAAGTGAACAATTTCCAAAGGGACACCTGCATCTTCGTGGTCTGCACCGTGGGTTCAAGATTAGTTCTGTTCGTAGGTGTTGGTGAGACTGAGGATAGAGCCTTCAGGGGGAAACCTTCTGAAAAGCTTCTCAGAATCCACCACCTGCCGTTGTTCAGAACCTGGAACACAAGTGCAGAAATAAGGTAGTGACCAGGTTCCTCTGCAGACCAAACATTTGGGGACAAGCTCTCTAAAATGCATTTTTAAGTAGTCAGAAAAAGTGACCAATTCCTCTTTCACTGCTGGTACTCCAGAAAGATACTGGAAATGTGCCCCTCTCCCCCAAACCTGGTGGAGGGCTCTCACTTCCAATTGCAGTCGCCTACAGCTCCCCACCTCAGACAAAGGGACAACTCTTTGTCTGATGGAGAACTTTTTGCTTGTACTTGAGAAAGCTGAAAACGTGTGGGAATTTGTACCCTGTACGCCTTAATCGAGGGAGGGAACGGACAATGTTTGGAGAGTAGTGGGCTTGGCTGAAGCCCAGGGAGTGAAGGGTGGACTAGATGAGATGACAGGGGTGATGGCAGGGCTGAGGGACTCATGCAGGACCTTGTAGGCTCTGAGCAAGGAAGGGAGACATTGGAAGGGTCTGAGCACAGAAATGATGTGATTTGCTGTGACTTGTGAGAGGGTCGATTACTGTGATAGCTGCGCTCATGGTGGTGACTAGGGCGGAAGTAGGGAGACCAGGTCAGGGGATACTGCAGCAATTCAGCTGAGAGACAGTGATTGTTTCCCAACAGGGAGGGGGTGATAGCGGGGGTTATTTTCTGAAAGTAGAGCCACTGGCATTTCCCAATTGATTAGCTATTCTGGGTGGAAGAAAGAAAATCGAGAATTCCACAATGTGTTGGTCTGAGCACTTACATAGTTGGAGATTTGGAAGCCTGGGGAAGGAACAGGTTCAAGGACACCCAAACCACCCCAAAATCTACATTCTGGAAAAGTATCTTGTGAACAGTCTTCACTCAACTCTTTTTGTAATTTGCCTTTATTTTGGAATTACCAACTTCACTCTTCATTTCACCGAGACTTGTAAATGGGATTAAAAAAATGGAACTCAAATGAGAACTTTGAGATTTTCAAGGTATAAGAGTAGAGTTGGGTAGAGGGACATATATGTGTGCTTTGATTTTCTGTACCATGGTTTAGTCAACCTTTTGAGGGACATTTAGTTTTTTTCTGCTTATTAGCCACTGTAAAAATAACATCCAGTAGGCACATACTTGAAAAATTTTGCCAATCTCACAAAGATATCTCATTTTGAATTTGTTGTTTCTACATATGTGGTTTCTGTTGTTGTTGTTTTCTATGAAATGCTTCTTCATATCTTTTGCCCACTTTTTCTATTAAGTCGGCCTTTATATATACCTTAGATTTTATATAAGCTCCTTATGTATCTTATTTATTAATTATATGGCTCCGAAATATTGATAGTCTTAGCTTTGTTCATGGGGCCTTCACTATGGAGATTTTTTTTTACTTTTTCTTAGCAAATCTGTTCCTTTATAGTTTTTGTGATTTGTTTGGCATCTCACAATTATACCTATGCAATAATTAAACACAAAGGCTTACAAGAAAATATTTTTTATAATCTTGGAGTAGGGAAGGGCTTCAAACTTGTGGGCCTGGGCAGGCCTAAAGCATGACAGGAACTCCCAGCTGGGGTGGCTTCAGATCTGCTGTCCCTGTAGCCAAGAGTGAGTGTTGGAGTGGAAACAGGGATCAAAGTCAGTTTCCTTCCCTTGCGGAGCAGCGCCTCTGTTTACTTCTGTCTCTCTCCCTGCCCATGAGCACAGGGCTGCAGTGGACTTGCTAAGTGCCTATATCTCCCCAGGGCTCAGAGTGGGTGACATCAAAGTCAGGGTTCTCTCTCTTACAGGTCCTGCCCGGTGCCTAAACATACACTGTCATTCTTCAGAGTAGAGCTTCGTGAGTGTCCTGCCAACCCATGCGGTGTGTGGACGAAAGTTTCCCATGCTCCCTCTTGGGCCTTGCCCTTCCCTCTGTTACAACATCTATCACCGTGCATTGTGATTGTTTGACTTACTCATATCTGCAGTCCCACTACTTAGCAAAGCCTTTCGCTGGAGACTTTCTACCCCAGTAACTCAGCACACTTTAGCTTCTCTGTGGTAAGAATGTTAGCTTGCTTCACGCTGGGACAAAGCTCTAGCTAGTACTTACTAAATGGCAGCAGCGGCAGAATGACAGCAAGACTGCTTTATTGTTGCCTCACACACCTCCTTTTCTGTAGTTATTTCAGTTCATCACCACCGGGTTATAACTTCCTATTTCACAACAAGCGAGTCTGTTATGTTGTGGCTTTCAGTGCTAACAAGAAATCACCAGTTTGGGGTCGTTGGCCATGAGAATGGTGTAATTAAAAATTAAACTGGGGTTTAAGAAGTAACTTAGCCCCACCCAAATTTTCACACTAAATGGGAATTCTAACATTATCTTATCAAAACAAAAACAAAACAGATGCGCTCTTCAAAGTCTTAGCCCCTAACGTGTTATCCTGCTCAACATTATAAATATGAAAGAGATGGACATTACTGTCAGATTATTACCTCCAAGACAGATACCTGACACAGAAAACTTTTGTATTTGAGCTTTTTAAAACTGTAAATAATATGTAACTCCCATGCTCTTGAAACTATTTAGGCAGAGAAAGATGCGAAGTTCTTTAACTTATCATATGATGTTAGTATGACCCTGATAGGAAATTACAGTACAGAAAAGAAAGCTATATCTCAATCTCACTTAATAGAGATATGAGGAATGAATTCCAGATGTATTGTATCCAAATGTAAAGAAAATTAAATGATATAATCTTCAGAAGACAACGTTGTTGAATCTCAATCTGATCTAAGCGTGGGGAAAACCTTTCTAAACATGATAGCAGAAAGATAGAACTGTAAAGGAAGCGACTGAGATCTTTGTTATATAAAAATAAAACATTTTTGTTCTTCTGTTTAGTCAACCCTTCAATGTGTATTTAATGAGCATCTCCTATATGCCAAGTGCTATTGTAGTTTATAATATAAAAACGTTATGAAGTATAAAAATTTTTCATCATATGTGACAAACAAAAAGTTAATATCCTTCATCTCTATGAATAATCCTTATCAATTATTAAAAAAAGGTCATCACAATTGGAAAGTTGGTAAAGTATATGAACAACAGTTTACAGAAGGTCTGCAAGGGGATAGGCAATAATACCTAACCAACTTTATTAGACATCACACAAATATAAATTTAAACACTACTCATTCGGACCACGTGACTGCCAGAGCTTAAGAAATCATTCTGAGAAAGATGGCAGAAAGAAAGAAACAGAGATTTCTGAGTATATGTTTGCACAGCTCCCCTCCAAAATCAAAAGGAAAATCTGCTCAACTCATGGAAAGACCCTAGATTAGTTACACATCTCATTTTCCTTCGGAGATGGCACTGTTTTGACAGACTAAGAGAAAGATTTCTGAAGGATTGCAGTGGGGGGGACCCTTAACTTGGAGATGAGAAGACTGTGGCATGGGATAGTTCTCTGTCCTGGAGGAGAGGGATGGTGAGGGAGGGAGAATTGGGGTTGGTGGGGAAGAAGACACGTGATGCTGCCTGGGACAGGAAGAGGCGATGGGGACCAGGGAATATCTTGCACTGAAAGGAGCCTGAGGTGTTAGTGCTCATGCATGGAACGAAAAGTGACACTGGTTAGTGTTATGTCTGAGCACACTTGTTTATGTTGTGGACCAGTACTCATGGAATCATTTAACAAACGTTTCCTGAACTCTGACTTGCGCATGTGTTCGTGGGAGGAAAGTCAGGGCATGTGGATCAGCGGCAGCAAGGCCAGTAGTTTGTCTGGAACCATAAATAATTGTGGGTTCTTCTTTCTAGCAGATGTGCTTTGAGCCAAGAAAGTAATGCAACTGAGTTGAAGTCGAGAACATTCTTTTCCTCGCCAGGTACCAGGGAATAAGTCAGCATCAGATGCCCTCTAACTGTTAGCTTTGCCTCTGCTGAGACTGGAGTTTAAATAAACACTGGTGCCCTGTGGGCTCCTCGGCAGGGTGGTTTCTGTTGATTCATGGTTATGTGTTGCTCAAAGGCTTGGGGGTGGTTTTGGCAACTTCCTTCCAGCTAGAGGAGCTGACGAACCACCCCATAAAAATCCACTCAGGGGGACTGGGGATTTAGCTCAGTGGTTAGAGTGCTTGCCTAGCAAGCACGAGGCCCTGAGTTCGATACCCGGCACCAAAAGAAAAAAAAATCCACTCAGGCTGTAGCTCAATTTCCCACTGACTCTTGGGTGCTGGGACCCTTTTCAGGACAGGCCACACCTTCCCCTGTCATCACTTCACTCCCTCCTATTCTCCCATGCTCCGGCTCACATGTAATATTTGGGCTTTCAATTGTAGGCTTTTAAACCAAGTACCTACTGCCACACAGTACTGGTTGATTCAGCTCATCCCTTTCTCAGTTCCCCTTGGACACCTCACCCATGGCCTCACTTTTCTGATGTGTTAAGCTCTTTGACCCAGCTTCTCGCCATGGCACACTGTGTGGTTAGGAACCAGGCTAAAGTAGAGGATCTGAGTTCCAAGCCACCTCTGATGCATATAAGCTCCTACCCTTAGGAAAGTTGTTGAACCTCTCACATCTCAGTTTCTGCATATTCACAGAATGGTGTAAAAAGAATACGTACTAGGTGTGAGGTTTATGTCAGGGTCCAGTGATCTAATTTATTCCATCTAAGGCACTTAGAACAATCCTGGGACATATGTGTTAACTATCATTATTACTGTTGTATGTTTTGAGGGATCTATACTGCTTCAGGTCTTTACATTGCTGTGGTTGTGATATTTTGTCATGGGTGTGAGGATAGTATTTTTTCATTGAAGTAAAATGTGCCATAACATGATATTGCCCATGTTAATCATTTGGCAATGTACGGTTCAATGGCATTAAGTACCTTTACAATGTTGTGTAATCATCACCACGATTTATACCTAGCCCTTTGGTGTGAGGGTGCCTTTTTGGAAAGCTTATTCTCATGCTTTCATGCTTTCGCAACTATCTCTGTTTGGAGGAGCCTCCTCTCTACCATTTTGGTCTGGTGAGCTCAGCTCTGTTGTCACTTCCTCCGGGTTGAGCCTTCTTTGAATCTTCATCCAGCTTTGATTGCCTGCTTTGTATTCTCATTGAACTTTAATCTATCACAGAATTTACCAGAGCTTTAAATAAGCATTTCTTCCAGAGTTGGTTTTAGCCCATTGTTCCAACCCACAATTTTGTATCCTGATCCTGGTACCCAATGTACTGGTGGCCCTTTCAGGTTTTGTAACACCTGCAAATTTGATTAGCCACTCTTAATGACCTCTATGATTCTGCCACACAAGGAATAATGAGAAACTAGCCGGGATATTCAGTGGCACTTAGATTAACAATACATGAGGAAGGTCAAGTTTATGTCATACTTGAACGCAGCCCTCTTGGCGTACTTATCTCTGCTGAACATTTCTCCTCGGGCTCATCCTCCCAAGGCCCGCTATACTGCAGAGATACAAGACTTTTTTGCCTCTGTTGACAAGCCATGGAAGTAGATCCTGTGGGCTAGGCCATCTCCAGGACAATCACAGGAAGTTATTCCATGTCTGGGACAAGTCCCAATTCTATCTGGCAGGGAGCAGAAGGTTACAGGCCATCAGGCTGAAGGGTCAGCAGCAATCTCAAAATTAGTGGCACTGAGCCGAGGCAGCAAGCAGCAGTGTAACCTGCTCCTGGAAATTCCCAGCCCCCTGCCCTTGTGTCCCACGGACTTTGTGGTCCCTTTTGGCAAGGAAATGGAAGGTGGAGGGAAAGGGCCCTCTTGAGTAAAGTTCAGCAGAAAATAGAATGTTAACCAGAACTCAGTTTCTTCAATGATTTTCACTTTTTTTTGCAACTCATAAACACATCCCAAACTTGCTGTGTGTGTTCAAGGTATGACCACAGGAGAGAAAATGGAGCTCAGGTTAAAGGAGATAGTTTCAGGAGGTTACCGAAAATCTCCAAGTTGTTACCAAATGCTTTCTCTCATTTCGTGTTCTGGGACCACATCCAAGATTCTTGGAGGCTTTACAAGTGGAAGTCAGCAATTGAGTTGTTAGCTTTCCTAAATACTAACTAGCTTTTACTAAGTGCATGTCATTAACGACGCAAGAATAAGAGAAACACAGTAGGGGAAACTTGTTCATAGTCAGAGGAATAGGAATGAGGAAGGATGTAAAAGGAAATGAAAAGTCAGTAACTCAGACAAGAGCAGGTTTTATGGCCCCTTCCTTTTTTTTTTTGTTTTGTTTTATTTTCTTTTTTGTCTTCTGGACTCCAAAGAAGCATGTTTGTATGTGAAAGGACAGAAACATTCCACTTTGGGACATAAAACTAAATCTGGGGAAAGTGCTTGAGAGTGTCACGTGATGAAACAGTCTTTGGTGAAAGTGCTCTAATGCATCATTTGAGGGTAACTTGGTCTCCAAATGGCTCTAAGTGAGCAGCAGAGTAGGGCAGGAACAGCCAGCTCAAAAACATGCCTGGTAAATTTTAAAGCCACCTCGCAGGGCCTCCAGCCAACTTGAGTGGGCACATACCCTCTTCTTACTGTACCTTTGCTTTCTCTATTCTTTAATTTCAATCCATTTGAAATAATGTTTTTGAACACCAAATGGGAAAACATAAAATTTAAGTTCAGATTTGTCACTCAATGAACAAGCCACCTCACTTGTCTGAGTACCAGTTTGTTTCGCTCAAAAATTAGGGTAGTAGCTGTCTTGACTGCTTCATAGGACCATGAATGTAAGTCGATACACTTGTAAAGGAAAATGCCATAAGTGAAAGTATACTTTGCCCTTGTTCCATGCAAAGGACTCTGAGCCCTGGTAATATGTTCCATGGTAATACTGCCTGCCAATTGCCAACTAGAAGCCTGTGATTCAACCTGGACCCCTTCCTGTCTTTTGTGGCCCACGTGCAGTTGGGCACTCAGTAGAGCATCGAGTCCATTCACATTGAAAGTAATTCTAGATGTCTTTGGATCAAAGTCTACCATCTTATTTTATGCTTTTTATTTGTCCCACCTTTTCTAGTTTCTTTTTCTATACTTTAAGAATTTCCCTTGGATTGAGTATCTTTTCATAAGCCTGTTATTTAGAAATCATTCCATCCACAGGAGATTGTAAAGAAACATTCAGGAGGCCAGTGCACCCTCTCCCCAGTTCCCTCAGTGTCAGCATCTTACACAGTCTCACAACCAGCAGGTAACACTGACACTGTCCAAGAGCTGCAGGCGGTGCCAACTTTTGTTTGTGCACATATGTATGCACGTGTACATGCCTGTAACTCTTTTCTGAGTCATAGCCTGTATAGATGCATGTAGTACCCACTGAAACCAATATAACAGAACTGTGCCATCCCACGGCTCCTTCCTATTACCCTTTTATAGCCACCTGCATTCAGCCAGTCATTTGATCAACAACAGTGCGTTGAGTATGTGCCATAGGCCAAGACTATTGCCAATACCACGGGTCCCTTAGGGATTAAGGGCACACACTGGTATCACAGAGCATACAGTTTCTATCAGCACGGGCTAAGGTTCCAGGGAGAGTTGGAGATTATTTAACGTTCACTGCCTGAGTTTCTAGGGTTCCTGTATTCTGCCTATAACTCCAGATGCTCCCCGATAGGTCCCACTCCAACTTTCCACCTCTCTTCCTGTGCAATACTGTAGCGAGAAATCCTGTATCAGGCCAGGTCACACACAACTTGAAAGCTTGTCATGGTTGGTCCAGGTAGAATCTTAACAATGCTTTTTTTCTTCTTGTCCTCTAATCTGAGGTATCTCCTGCAAACTGGCCAATAAGGTGACTTTAAAAAGCAGCTCGGAAAACCACCAGCTCCTGTAAGCAACTGTAACAACCAGCATCCAAGCACTGAAATCCTAGAGCTCTAAGCACCCTTGACCAGGATGGTATGGAGCACATCCGTGAGTCAGGAGGGGAAGAGGTCCACATAGTTCCCTTTGGCAGGTCGTGTCCAAAACTACCATTGCTCAAAGGATAGCAATATCGAAGGACCAAAACCTAGAGTCCCAAATGCAGATCGTTGCGGGTTTGCTTCCTTGGCCTGAGCTGACCAAGGAGGCAGGTTGTGGACCCATCCTGTGCACATGTGAAGGAAGTGATTTCATAGCTTAGGGATTCACCACTGCAGAGGGGGCAGGGGGCCAAGTCCATTGAAACAAAGAAACAGTAATCCCTCTTGCCAAAAAAGCGGTTTAAATCAGAAGTGTCTCTTTACAGCCTCAGAGACTTCCAGGATGTTTCTCAGTTCATTTCAGTGTCTTTCGACAGTGGATACAATCCAGATGGGCCACTTCAATTTTATTAGAGTGAATTCTGGAGCCAAAGAAGCGAAACTTGTTATAATCAAGCTAGGTTTATTTTACTGTACAAGTACAATTGAGCACAAGAATAAAGTGCTCAGACTTCAGCCTTATAGCTCATTCTACTAATGGATAAATGTTCATTTTAGGTATGCTCTGGAAAGTCATTAGCTTGTCACTTGCACAGCCCAGCTTAATCCCGAACAGCACGATGCAACTTCTGGATAGAGTATGTGTTGGTTTTGACTTAAAAACCTGGTACTAACGCTTGCCTGGCAGCCTAAATTCCAGCTTAGTGACTGTGTCTAGATGTTTAACCATGACATCTTTGGCTCCTCGCACATAAATATGTAATGAGTAAACCCTAGAGATTATGCATGGAGTTCACCCACTTAAGTATTTGCTGAGCAACTAGTCTGTGCCAGGCATGACTAGGCCCCCAAAATAAAGCAGTAATCAAGACAGGTAAGACTCTCGCTGCCCAAGAGCTCACATTATAGTGTGGGAAGGAGGGACAGGCAGTAACGCTCAAGCAAACAAGAATGAAAAAACCAGGCCAGGTATGTGGGAATTAAGGTAGGGAGCAACATGATCTGATTTATGATTTTAAAATATCACCCACTTCTCTATCGAGAATGAATTCATGGGGGAATCGAGAGTGGATATGGGAAGGTGAGAGGCTATTTTACTTAGCCAGGTGAGAGACAAGAGAAAGTTGGATTAAGGAGCTTGTGGGGCAGGGCAGCTGCATGGAGAGAAACGGGTTGAACAGCAAAATGTTTCGAAAGTAGAGACAATGGAACCTACTTGTGATTTGGATGTGGAGAGTGGACATAAGGAGCACTCCAGAGTTTTTGTGTTTAGAAAATTCACTGATGGTGGTAAGATTTACTGAGATATTGGAAAATTTGGAGAGTAGTGAATCTGAGAGACATGAAATCCAAAGCTTCATTTTGGCCATATTGAGTTTGAGAGACTGCTTAGATATATAAGAGGAGATACCAGTTAAATGGCTGGTTATGAGTAAGAAATTCACTGGAAAGATCCAGGTTGAAAACATAATTTTGTAAATAATCATCAAATAAATGGTAGCTAAGGCGATTGAGATTGGATGAAATCAGTAAGGGAGAATTGAGTAAGGCAAGTGGGCCCAAGAGTTTATGTACCCACGTACAGGGAAAGTCGATGTATTTCATCATGTTTTCTCAGGGTTCATAGCCCATAAAAGGTTAGGAATTCACTTCTGAAAGGGTCCACCTTGGGACAGTAGTTAAGAGATAGATATATTCCACTCATATACTGATGTATAAGACACTGGTTTAGAGATGTTTCATGAAACTGCTTTTGACCCTTATCTACTGTGAGGCTATCTCTGAACTGCTATGCAGAATGCACTTCTGTCTCACGTAGATTCAGCATGGTGTGTGTTCCCTCTTCTATCCCCAATCTATTAGCAATGACAGTCCAGGTACTTCTTTCCGCTCTATCTCCCTTTCGCTTCTTCCTTTTTTCTCATCCTGGCCAGTTAACTTTATGTATCATCATCTGCAGAGATACTTGTTAAAAGTCTACGTTTCTGGGCCATAAGCCAGATCTGGGAAAATACGGTTGCTGGAGGTAAGAGGTCCAGGAATGTCCAACAGCCACCTGGATAATTTTATTCATTCTTCCCCCGTGCCTTTTCTCTCTGTGCTTCAGGTTCCCGGATCACTTCTTCAGTGTCTAAGATGGTGTTACAGCCATCTAGCGATTTTTTTAAATTTCACATATCTTATTTTTACCCCCATAAGTTCCATACTTTTTTATATCTTCCATTTCTCTTATTATGTGCATGTTTTCCTTTAAATGTCAAACAGTAATAGCTGGATTTTGTTTGATTTTGGTTTAGTGTCGTTTTTTGAGACAGGGTCTTGCCACGTAGTCCAGGCTGGTGTTGAACTCCCTATGTAGCCCAGGCTGGCCTCAGACTTGAGATCTTCCTGCCTCAGTCTCCTGAGTGATGAGGTGACAGGTGCACACCACTATGCCAGGCTAGTAATGGCTGTTTTAAATTGTTGTCTGCTTATTCCATTATCTCTGTCATTTTAGGTCTATTTGTAATGAGTGATTTTTCTCTTGGTTATGGGTCACAATTTTCTGCTTCTTTGCATTTGTTGTAATAGCTTTGCCCGCTAGAGATTCCAGATATTATATTGTTGAGTGTCTGGATTTTTTGTCTTCCCTTAAAGAGCTTTATTTTGGCAGGCACTTCAGTACCTTGCAAATCAGTTTGATCATTTCAAACCTCCTTTTTAAGATTTTTTTAGGGCAGGTCTAGAGTAAGCCTGTACTCTAGGGCTAGTTTGGCCCTACTCCTGCTTCTAAGCGTAGTCTTTCTAGTGTCTTACTAAATGTTCCAGGCTTTACCCGTGCACGCATTGGTACTCAGCTGGAGACTCGTGGAGGAACCCCAGTCTAGATATCTGGAGTTCCAGTCTATATAGTTCCCTCCTCAGTTCCCTCCTCGCTAGTCACGTTTCCTGCATTCTGGCTACTTCGACCACTCGGAATTCTAATCTCTGTTTTCTCAACCCTGCAAGATTGCTGTGGCCCTGCCCTGACCGCCAGCCAGTGTCTGAAAGGAGTTGTTTCGTATCAATGTATCTGGGCTAGTTTTCTAGTTGGTTTTACGGGCAAGAGGCAAGTTCAGCGTCCGGCGTACCAGTGTGGTCGGAAGTGAAAGTTTTCCCAAGCAGTGCAGACGCGTGCCGAAGGCTGGGAAACGTGGATTTGTTAGGGTGACTGAAACAAAGTCCCGCAGGTCGCACAGTTCTGGGGGCTGGAAGTCTGAAGTCAAAGTGTCAGCAGGGTCGGTTCCCCTGAGGACTCTGAGAGCAGGATGTCTTCCCACTTCTCTCCTTGGCTTGTAGATGTCCATCTTCTCCCTGCCTGTCTCTTCCCATTAGCCTCTGTGCAGCTCTGCGTCCCTGGTGTGTCTCTCTCCGTTAGGAGCCAAACCAGCAGGTTAGATTGTCTGAGAAGGAGAAGTGTGCCTAGCATTCGGTCTGAGGCGGGAGGCATTCAGTTCTTCTCTGACAACTCCAAGCCTGGGACCTAGACACACCTTCCTGGAGGGACTCGGCGTAGCCTCCCTCGCATTCTAGAAACGAGCGCGAATACTTTTCCACAAGGTTACAGGATGTGACAGGTTTTTGTTGTTGGAGATGATGCTGGTGGGGTGGTAATGAGTCAGCTTAGTGGCTGACAGGAAAGGCTGATGGGAAACAGCTTTTTTGCTGGTCAGAGCTGGTAAAGCCCTCAGAGCTCCTCATCAAACAGAGTGAGGGTATGAGCTCCAAACGAGGAGAAGCAGTTTCCCCAGGGCAAGCACCAACAATCATGCCATCATTTTAGAAGCTGCTTTCAAATTCCCAGGTACTGGCATAACATTTTGCTATCTGTTTCTTATTTGTTCACCACAATTACATCATGAGGAAGGCAAAAGACAGGACTGAGGTTTGCAGAAGTCAGGTTGCTTGCTCTAAGTCACACAGAAAATTGGAAGGGGATTCAGAACTCAAATGGATGCTCCCTAACCCTGCTTTACTCAGTTTCTCTGAGTTGTAGTTGCAGCTTCTCTTTTGCATAGTGATTATGCATTCGAGATACACTTGAGCCAGGCTCAGCTTCACTTCAGTCATTTGGCACCTTGGTTTCTAAGGCTGCTCAGGACCTTCCCAAAAGAGAGGGCCCGAGGGGAGAGGGTGGACTGCAGCACAGCCACCGCCAGCCAGCAGTCCCGCACTTGTAATCCCCAAAAACACAGCATCCATTTTCCTTATGTGCACAGTACCAGGTGCATACAGTAAAAGGCACTCTGTACACACTTACCAAATGAATCTGTGAGTGTGTCCTAGCTACAGGGATTGTGTAACACTCTTCTTTTTAACCAGAAAACAAAGTACAAACTGGAAGTGGTGGTGCAGGCCTGTGATCCCAGCACTCTGGGAGGCTGAGGCAGGAGGATTGAAAGTTCAGTCCCAGCCTGGGCAATTTAGCAAAACCACTTCTCAAAAGAAAAAATAAAAAAGGGCTTGGGGTGCAGTTCAGTTCAAGATCTTGGGTTCAGTCTCTGAAAGAGAGAGAGAGAGAGAAGAGGAGGAGGAAGAAAGGGAAGAGGAAGAAAAGGAGAATGGAGGGGAGGAGGAAGGAAGAGGAGAAAGGAAAAGAAAAGACAACACAAATATTGCAAATTATATAAAATAACGTCTGGTGTAATGAATTATTACCCCCTTATAACCACCATCCAGTTGAAAAATAGATCCTTCTACCCATAAGTAGCTATTATCCTGACGTCTCTAGAAATCTTTTCTTCGCATTTTTTATGTTTTTAATCACTCAAATGAGCATCTCCTAGACACATTTTTAAAATTTGATATATCTGTTGTTTTTCTTTTCTCTGCCTTCTTTTTTCTTTTTCTTTTTCTTTGCCTGTGGTCCCAGGGATGGAACTCAGTGAGCACTGAGCTATGCCCTGAGCTGTTTTTTAAAATTTTTATTTTGAAACAGGGCTTCATTCAATTTCCCAGGCTTGCTGCTTAGAACTAGTGATTCTCCAACCTCAGTCTCCTAAGTAGCTGGGATTATGAGTGTGCCACCATAGCCAGCTCTTCTTTTCTATTTAGTATTATATTATTGTTGTTGTTGTTGTTGTTATTTGGTTTGTCAAGGCAGGCACTCACTATCTAGTTCAGGCTGGCCTAGATCTCACCATGTAGTCCAGGCAGGCCTTAAACTCGTGGCAGTCCTCCTGCCTCAGCCTCCCGAGTGAAGCATGCACCATCATACCTACCTTCTTCTTTTTAAAAATAAATTTAATTGTGCATATCTAAGTTTACAACATGATATTGACAGTAAAATGGTTATCATAGTGAGGTATGTTACCCTATCTCTTGTCTCACATAGTTACTTTTTTGTGATAAGTACAACTAAAATCTACTTATTTAACAAAAATCCTTAATACAAATTTTGAACTACAGACCTCATGTTTTACATCAGATCTCTAGACCTGTTCGTCCTACCTATTACTTTGTGTCCTCTGACCTACATCTCTCCATTTCCTCTTACGCCTCACCCCTGGTAACCACTCTCATTATCTGTGTGTATTTGACTTTTATTTTTTAAAGATTCCACATGTAAGTGAGATCATACAATATTTTTTATTTTTGGCCTGGCTTATTTCACCTGGCAGGTCACTCGTTCTCCAGGTTCATCCATGTTGTGGAAAGTGTGGGCTTCCTTCTTTTTAAAGGTTGAGTGATAATATTCCATTGTGTGTATTCACATTTTCATTATTCATTTATGAGCTGATGGACACTTAGCTGTCGTGAATAATGCTAGACAGAAAATGAGAGTGCAGATGTCTCTTCCATGTACTGATTTCATTTGCTTTGTTTTTAATTGTTTTTATTTGTATGAGTCCATGTTTGCAGTAATAATGGTCACATTCCGGGCAGGGAGTCGGTACATGGACATAACACATCTTAGTGCTGTTTTCATCCCTTTCTTCCCTTCCCTCCACCTCTTGGTCCCCTTTTGCAAAGGGTCTAGCTCCTGTTTCCTATTTTCTATCTTTGATTTTGCTCTTTAATTTATTTATACTTTGGATTTCTCATATAGGAGAAACCATGTGATACTGAAGCTCGTGTGTCTGGTTTATTTCACTTAACGTTATGGTCTCAAGGTTATGATCATCCATCCGTTTTCCTACAAATGCCTCCAGTTTATCCTTCCTTACAGCAGAGTAGTGCTCCATTGTGTAAGTATATCACATTTTCTTCATCCGTTCATCTATTGTTGGACATACCGGCCACTTGCTTTGGATATATGCCCAGAAGAGGGATTGCTGAGTCATGTGGTAGTTCTATCTTCAGTCTTTTGAGAAACCGTCGTACTGTTTTCCATAGTGGCTGCATCAGTTCACATTCCTACCTACAGTGCACAGCGTCTTCCCTATACCCTTCCCAGCACTTGTTCTCTCTTGTCTGTTTGATAACAGCCATTGTATTTGGAGTAAGACAATGTCTCACTGTGGTTTTAATTTACGTTTCCTTGATGATCAGTGATGGCGAGCCTTTTGCCGTTACCTGTTAGCTGTTTGTATGTCTTACTTGTAGAAATTTCTCTTCAGATCTGTTATCCACTTTTGTTTTGAGACGGGGTCGTGCTGTGTGGTCCAGGCTGGCCTTGAACTCACTTAGTTGTCCAGGCTGGCCCCGAACTTGCAGCCCTCCGGCCTCAGCCTCTCAAGTGCTGGGATTATAGGCATGTGCCACCGTGCTCAGCTAGCTCTTTTATCCATTTCTGTTGGGTTGTTTTTCTGCACTCGAGTTTTAGGAGTTCCTTATAAATTGTAGGTA
This sequence comes from Hystrix cristata, assembly GCA_004026905.1. Lineage (NCBI taxonomy): Eukaryota > Metazoa > Chordata > Mammalia > Rodentia > Hystricidae > Hystrix > Hystrix cristata. The sequence goes on along the minus strand of PVJO010005673.1, from coordinate 8,406 downwards.
TTAACCCCTTATCAGATATGTGGTTTGCAAATAAGATTTTGCAGTTATAGTTTGCTGATTCATTTTATTTCTTGTGCAGAAGCTTTGTCTTACATTTATCCATCAAAGAAGCTGGGCCTTTGACCTTAGCAAGGAGTGCCAAGGACACGATGTCTCTGCTTTTGCATAAGCACAGCTCGTAGGTAGAGATTTAAAAACCTAAGGAAGACCAGGCTGGTGATTTTGTATGATTTCGCATCAAAGCCGTGAGCGTGACACCCAAGTCAAGCTATCACATGACTCTTCTTTTTTCCTTTCTGCCCTCCTTGCAGCCCCACTGGGCTACCTACCTTTGCCTGTGCCTTTTCCATCTTGGTGCCTTGCACGTGCTCCTCTCTGTGGCCTGCTTCAGTCCCAGTTTAGCCACACTTCTTCCTGGAAGGCCCCCAACCACTGATCTGACAGCGGCGTCTCCCTTGTGTGTTCCCTTAGCATCTCGCTTTTCCCTTATCACAGCGCTAATCTCGCCAACTTCAATCATCTGTTTATCCACCTGCCCACTTCCCCTGCTGCCTGCAAGACTGAGTGGCAGGGCCTGCAGCTTGCTCGACTTGTCTCTGTACTGGCACCTGCACAGTGTCCAGCATATCAGTAGGCTGTAAACCAGATCACTGTTGACTGAATGAAACACACACTTATCTGTTCATTCTCCCCCTTGCACTAAGAGCATTTAACATGAAACTTGTTTCTGGGCTCGCTTGGTTCGAGTTCCTCTTTAGAACCATTTTTTGGGAAGTACATCAAAGTTCCTCTTCACGTTTCCCCGCCAAAGTGGCCTTTGGAAAATTTGGGGTGCCCCAGGATCTCCGTAGAAGCTTTGCTCGACAGGCACACATGCCATTCCTCCAGTCCCCCTTTGCCCCAGTTGACGCTGAGGGCCACATTCGCTTATCTTTAGTGGTTCCACTCCCGTCCAGAGCCAGTTTTGCAATGGGAATTGATGGAGTCAGTCATTTCTCTCTCCTTCCTGTGTTATCCCTATGACCATACAAACATGCTGTTATTTCTTCTGTCTTAGAAACAGGGACTTAATCACACCACCTGTCCACCTCCCAAGGGCCAGGCCTTTTCTCAGAGCTTTATACGCAGAGCAAAGCCAGAGTTCCCTGGCCTCAGCACACCAGGGCAGCTGCCCTCCTGCTTGCCCATGTTGCCACAGCCTTGGAAGGGCTTTTTATTCAGAGGCATGCTTTGGGGCTTTTGTGACAATTGGCCTTCACTTTTGCTCTTTCAGCACTTCTTTGGATTCTCTACTGCCTCGGGTCTCATGTCTGAGCAGGAAAGAAGCCGAGAACACTCCAAATGGCTTTTCCCTTTTCCCCAGCCCCTTGCTTAGAGCTGGTGAGCTTATAAAAGTGTCAGGCATAAATGAAGCTAGAGATACAAAAGACTTCCTGTCCCATTGGTCACCATACCTCCTGGCAGAAGCCTGCACTTCCTGCTGTCACACGTACCACTGAACGGGAGAGCAAACCACAGAGTTATAAATCTCTCCACTTGCACTTGCCAGCTACAACCTCGAGAGTCTCTGATGGAAGAAAGCCCTGCTGTTAACCTGTCACCACAGCAGAAAGTAAGATATGCTGTCAATGAGGATTGGCCTAGTGGCCTGCAGCAAGCAAGGAGCACCTAAATGTGCAAAGACAGGGTGAATCCCATCACTTGACTCCCCAGTAGTGGCCTGTCCTTCAGATCATACAGTAAAACAGACTCGCAGGGAGCGCACTTGTCCTTTCATACAAAGTGTCTTATTAGAATGGCTCAGTTGCTTCTTTCCTGCTGTCCTTGTCATCATATAGGTTCTTCGCAGGGTCTCAGAAACAACAGCAGTTAGTCCAATAACTTCTTGTTTACTTGCTTCTGTAGGCCTGGCGGAAGCGCTGGTTTGTCCTCCGCCGGGGCCGCATGAGTGGCAACCCTGATGTGTTGGAGTACTATCGGAACAAGCACTCCAGCAAGCCCATTCGCATCATAGACCTCAGCGAGTGTGCTGTGTGGAAGCACGCGGGCCCTGGCTTCGTTCGGAAGGAGTTCCAGAACGATTTTGTGTTTATTGTCAAGACCACTTCCCGCACATTCTACCTGGTGGCCAAGACTGAGGAAGAAATGCAGGTGTGGGTGCACAGCATCAGTCAGGTCTGCAACCTGGGCCACCTGGAGGATGGTGCAGGTAAGAGCAAGGTTGGGGCTCCCGTGTGCTAAGGGGTGACCAGGGATCCTGTCCTTGTATTGGAAAGCAAAAAAATGGTGAACAATGTCAAGCCTACTGCCTTGAGGATATTTGGACAGGCTAATTTATATCATAGCTGTCCCTACCAAATACAGTCCAGCACTGGCGATGGCCCTTTCATCTAGTTCCAGGCGTCATGTCCAAACATACAATGTAGGAGCCACCCACACACAGAACACTGCAGCTTTCTGCAGCAAAAGTAAGCTCAACGTTTTCTCTGGGCCATTATTTCTGGTCAGTGGGAGCGACTGACCCGGGGGGAGGCACTCCTCCCACAACACACAAATACACACAGCCCTTCCCATCTAATATACCAGGTGTATCACAATCTTGGTGTTACAATTCACGTCCTTTCATGGATTTTGTTGTTGAGTATTGGCATTATTGCACCGTGCTTGCAAAGATTTTGAATGTGATTTCTTTTGATCTTTTAGCCTAGGAGGAAAAAAAATCTTACCTGTAAATTCTGAGGTTTATAGTTCAGCACTCCAATAGTTACTGTTTTTCTCCATCTGCTCCTGGAATACCAGTGTTGTAACGCTAGGTGGTGATGTACACCCAGAGTTGCCTCTCTCTCTAGGGCGGTCACACAGAGTGTGCTTCCTGGTGACAAAGTCCCTTTCTTTTCATGAACCAGAGAAACTTATTAAGTGAAGCTATTCAGCAACACTGCTGAGCTTTGAGAGCACTCAAATAAAGGGATATGATGTTATCTCAGATTCTTTTGTTCTTGGTACAACAGATGACGCTGACTTGCAAGGTCACGGTAAGTCCATCCTGCCTAGAGTCTGATGTCCACTAAGCCAAACCCAGCCTCCCTGACCAACTCTTGTCAGCTTGCTGCTGGCTCTTCCCTGCCCTGTTCCCTACCTTCAGCCCAAAGCAGATGTATACTCATGTTTTCTGTCTCTTTCCTCATCCAAGAGTTATCCCAAAACATACATACATTATATGTTTTCCAGTAATCCAGGAGGAACAGGAATGAGTGAGCCATCAGGTAAACCCAGAAAGCCCTGCTGTGTGGCACGAAGTTAGAGGAAGCCAGGAAACTCACCTACAGCCCCTCTTCCTCAGTTTTCAGAATATAAAGGCTGAGTCCTCTTCATGTGAGAACAGCATCAGAATGGCTTTCTGTGGCTTTTTACATACAGTACTCCCCCTTTAGTTGCAGGGAATGATGTTCCAAAGATCAACAGTGGGTGCTTGAAACTTCAGACGGTACCAAACGCTACATAAGATGGTGTGTGGATATGTGTGTGTGTGTGTGTGTGTGTGTGTGTGTGTGATGTATTGGAGTACTGTTGGAAAAGGAGAGAGAGATATATATATATATATCATCCTTTTTCATCTTAACTAAGCACTTATCATACACAATGAGCATGACCATACCTTTTACAGTTTGAGGTGTGACAGCAAAACTGGTACAGATTTCTTTTTCCTTCTCCAGTTTCACAGACAGAAGATTCATTCTTACTGTGAATCTAGCAACCAAACCCTAAGACTTTTTCTTTCCATATTAAGTCAAAACCTTTCTCTTTTTCATTTAAGGTAAGCTCCATGCAGCTTTTCTTTTGCATGTCCAAATTGCTAGCATTGACTAGTCTTGCACTTTTGGGCTATTATAAAGTAAAATAAGAGTTACTTGAAAACAAGCACTGCGATACCATAACAATCAATTTGATAACCAAGCAAGCTACAGAGTAATTAATGGGCAGGTAGTATATACAAGGCAGATATGCTGGACAAAGGGATGATTCATGTCGCAGCAGCACAGAGTGGATGGCATGAGATTTCATCATGCTGCGCAGAATGACCCACAATTTAAAACTCATAAATTGTTTCTTTTTGGAATTTTCCATTTAATATTTTCAGACCAAGGTTGACTGCAAGTAACTGAAACAGCAGGAAATGAAACTGTAGGTAAGGAAGGACAACTGTATTGTGTTAGGTTCTGTCTCTAGCAGCAATAGAGTAGCCAACACATTGTGTGTACCCTGGCTAGGCGCTCTGTTAAAAGAGTTTTGCGTATTAACCTGTCTTATTCCCATACGAGATTTATGGCATAGGTGTTATTATTATCTCCATTTTACAGAGAAGGAAACTTGGAAAAAGCAAATGGGAACTTGCCCAGAGCCACAAGGGCTGGCTGGGTAGTAGAGCCTGCGCTTGAACCCGGGCAATGTGGAGTCATTCTAACTGAGGAATCTTTCTCTACCAATGCGGTTCAGAGAAGAAATAAAAGGAGGTTTCTTATTGGCCTTTTCAGGCCTGGCAATCTCACTGGTTCTCAGGAGATGGGGAGAATGAACATTAGGCTCCTTGAGAAACATGGGCTCTTCCAGCCATCCAAACACCCTGCTTATTTGCTTCCCTTTACTTATAACAAGAATTAACAGGATTCTTTATTTATATCGTGTCCATCTCCTCTGCTAGGGTATAAACACCAGTAATGGCAGAGTCTTTGTCTCAGCTGCATCATCAGGATTAGAATAGTTCTAGTCACACTGCAGAGGTAGTAGTAGATGTTCTACATAGACATAAACAGACATACAAGGGATGATCAAAATATATGGGAGTGTTTAAATAAAAAATGTGTATAGTAAAAGACACATTGCCATAAATCCCCCTCAGAAGGCCCCCTCACATCGAACACACTATCCCATCATTCTGGTCACTTTCTGCAGCAGTTCTGGAAGTCTTCTTTCCTGAGTGTCTTTATGAGATGCGATTAAAACATACAGTGAATGCTGCTGGTGAGTGCCATCCAAAAGAAAGGCGGGCTCATAGCAACACCATAGTGTGTTGTCCTTTACCTTATTCACCAGTTCGGGCACTGTACAACTTCTGGATCTCTGCCAAAGTCAAAATAACCATGAAAGGTAAACATTTTGAGTCAGTTCAGGACATCGAGGCAGCCACCACACGACTAAAGACACTCATGAAAGGGGACTTCCAGAACTGCTTCAGAAAGTGGCAAGAATGATGGGATAAGTGTGTTTGAAGCAAGGGGGAGGATTTTGAGGGGGATTCACAGCAATATGTCTTTTACTGTAATCGGTTTTTAAAATGTAAATGCACACTGCATTTTGATCATATGTCATGTATATCAATGTGTATGTACATCTACGTGTAAGTGCATATGTAAGTATATACATACAGACTTGTTACACAAAAATACATATGTGTACATATGTGTATATTTGTTGAGGGAATAAACACTGATGCAGGGCTGATGCTGAGGGCCATAGAAAAAACTGTGTGTAGACTATCTAACTACAGATTTTTTTTAACTACAGATTTTTAGGTCAAAAATGTTAGTTTTTTCACTCTTAATTGATTCAGCACTTCACTGTTGGAACTGGCCTTCTTTCCCAGACATTGTTTATAGCTTGGGGAAATGGTCTCCTCCATCAGTACAAACACCAGCTGTGATTTGCATCTTCTATTTGGCTTCTTAGATGCTGTTTGAGAAATTCTGAGTGAGTGCTATAGCCATTCTGAAAATACTGACCTGGAAAATAATTTCTCCAGCAGATTCCATGGAGAGCCTTGCTCACACACCCTCCTCTCTCCAGCCATCCCCTGCCAGCTCCCTTCATACCGCCCATGCTGCCTGCTCGTCCTTGCCAAGAGATGACCCAAACACTAATACCACCACTACTGAGGAAACCAGGAGTGAGTCAGAGTTTCTCTTCCTTCCCGATTATCTGGTTCTGTCCAGCTGCAAGAGTGGAAGACTGCAGCATGCCAGGTACGCTTATACCAGGACCCTGTCGGAACTGGGCCTCCTAGCACAGTACTTCTGTTCACAGCACCCTCGCTGCCTCCTCCTGTCTCTGAGATGTGCTTAGTGTGCCTCACCAAACTACCCGTTTTAGTGGGCATGTTTTCTAGTGGGTGTGACCTCCCCTATCTTCCTGCCACTGCCAAGATGAGGACAGAGCGCTGTCAGCCGCTGTGAAAGATGAAGCAGTATACTAAACGAAATGAGTCATGTATTTCAGAATTGTGGCTTTCATTTCTAACCTTGCATTTTCATGTATGTCTCTAATGTTTAGAGGATGAAAAAGATCAATAAGTCATTTTTTCCTACACAAAGGAGCTGTTGTAACTGAGGGTTGCAGAGAGAACACGGCTGTACAAGTAGAATCAAAGGTGGTATTGGAGGAATGGGAATGAGGCCAGTATGGGTTTTGCAGTGTATGGCTGGCTGGCTGCATTTCAGCAAAACTACCTGCTTTTCTTCCCACCAGATGTGATAGCTGGCCAAACTCAGACCGCTCATTGGAACAGACTTCATTCGATGATGTTTTTGTGGACAGCCAGCAGCCACTACCCTCCAGTAACATGGTCCACCCCTCTTGCCATAGGGATGGATCTCAGGAGGTGCCTTCCATAAGACCCCAGGCTGCTCTGATCTGGAACAGAGAAGTCAATGGGCCATCCAGGGATCATTTGTCTTCTTCATCATTGCTAGAAACGTCCTTAAATTTAACCATTCAGGCAGATAAAAACCAAGTTTCCTTGCCCAGTGGCACAAAAGAACTGGACCTCATGTGCAACACTCCACCCCCCCGCCCTCCGAAGCCAAGCCATCTCTCGGGGTGGCGTGCAGAGGAACAGACCCCATGGAGCAGGCACAGCAGCAGCAAGAAACCAGAATGCACCCTGGTGCCGAGGAGAATCTCTCTGTCCGGTTTAGACCACATTAGAACCTGGAAAGGTAAGTGTAAGGTGCTGCGATTCAGGCACGGAGAGAAGCCTGAGCAAGGACCGTCCTACCTGGCTCCTCCTTACACCTTGTGTCCACATGAAGACTCTGCTCAGTGTTCCTGGTTCAAGCAGTACAGTCTCCTGATGGAGCTGTGTCCCTGCAGGAAGTTCAGAGCTGGAAGGTGACTCTTGCCTGCTTCTAGGCGGCTCCACCCCTCCTTTGAGCCTGGTCACTGGGAGAGATACTCAGCTTGCTGTAGTTGCCGCAAAAAGCTGGAGCTCCGGCTCCTTGTGCTGGGCTCCCCTCTGTGTCTCTTTGCCATGTAGTGGGCCCTCGCCAGACTCTGAGATTCTAATGTTCATTCAGAGTCACTAGAGGACACACTTGGCTCAAAGGTGATGTCTTTTGCATCATTGGCCTCACTCTTTCTCCCACTTGACATGTCCTTTCCAGTTCCTGGGTGTACATTAGCGATACGGCTTTTTACCAAGCTTTCCCCATCAGGGTCATTCTGACCCAGCTCTGTGTGTTGACACACCTTCCTGGAGTCCTTCTTTTGCCCTTTCTGTGGAGCCATTTATCTTCATACAATTTCATCTCCCGACCCCTTTCTTCCCACTGGGGTCTCTGCAGCCTTCAGAAGCTGCTTGGTATGAATCCACACGAGCAGCCTCAGTGTGGCTTTTGGGTAATTTCTTCTTTGCTACTTCTCCAGGCCTTCACACCTTTCTACCATGAATTGACCAATCCAAGCATTTTACTGTTCTTTTTTATGCCAGCCTGTTTCTCTCAGAAAGACAGACACGAAAACAAATTCCCTCCTCTCTATCTCTTTCTCTCTAAATATAATCACCTCCACACTACCACCTACTAGGGCCATGTTTTAGAGGAATATTATAGAAAGTATAAGGAATGCAAATTAATTTTTAAATCTCTCGTTCTGGCTGAAGAAATAAGTCACTCTGGCAAAGACCTCCCCCAAGTTTCCCAGTAATGTGACTATTATACATTTTGCTTCCTTCTGACAACCTCAGTAAAGTAATAGAGTAGGATAAAGCATGAATCCAAAGTCTCAGATTTAACAACAAAGTAATTAACCTGGTGTGGGAACACATGCCTGTAATCTCAGCATTTGGAAGGCTGAGGCAGGAGGATCTCTGTGAGTTCAAGGCCAGCCTGAATTACAGAGACCCTGTCTCAAAACCAAAAACAAAACAAAAAAAGAACAAAGTAATTGAAATAATTTGAAGTTTGAGGACAGGCACAAATCAGCAACGTTGTGTTCTTTGACCGGAAGGCAGACAAAGCTTAAACCTAATTAGAGATTTGGACCACAAAACAAAGAGCAATACAAGAGGGGTGAATAGAAGCCACATGGGTCTGGTAAAGCAGAGGGAGCATAGGAAGTTTTTTGTTCCCCCTT
>PVJO010005672.1:59980-96296 GCA_004026905.1 Hystrix cristata | reverse complement strand
CAGAAGCTTCTGGAAATCGTGGAATAAGGTCGGACAACACTGGGCATGTAACCACTTGCACCGAACTGTGTACTTAAAATGGTTAAAGTGGCTGGGGGTGGAGCCTAGTGGGAGAGCGTGCTTAGCATGTGCAAGGCCCTGGCTTCGATCTCCAGCACCAAATTCAACAAGAAAATAACGGTAATCTTTATGTTATGTATATTTTAGCACAGTGAAAAATTGTAGATTAGATCAGTCCTTGTATAATGAATTTATACAGAGTAAAAAGGGAGAGAGAGAGGTGAAAGTTTGCAAGTATCCACTGAGTCACAGATGTGGGATCAGAGGTACCACACATTGGCCCTGATACATCCTAGATGCTCAATAAATACTCCTGGAAGGAATGAGAGAATGGTAGGGAAGGAGCTGACTGCAATGAAGCATTGTATCCCCTAGGATGTTTTATGAGACATCTAAGTCAAGCCAGGGATGATTCTTAAATCACTTATGTTATTAAGATCCACTTCTTTGAAATCAACTCTCTGTTGAGCTATGCCACCGGGGGCCCTGGGCACATAACGAAGTCACAACATCGAAAGTGTAAAGAATCCCGGCTGACACTCTGCAGAGGAGGAGCGGGGACAAAGACTGAAGGAGGGGGAGGCCGCAGGGCGAGCTGGGGCTTTGCATCTCATCCAACTGGGTCCTAAGCGGAAGAATGCAGGCTAGAGATGACCCACAACCAGATCGCGGATTAGGCTGGGGTCGGTTCTGAAGCTTTCTCGGCGGTCCCTGGTCCTGGCAAGGTGGTACCCAGGTCCTGTCCGCCGCTTGTCTTGAACCAAGGTCTCCAGCAGAGGGCGCATGCATGAGAAAGTGCTGAGGTCCGCGAACCGCCGCTCTAGTCAGAGTCTGGTCATAGAGCCGCATCGCTTCCGGTCCGGCAGAGGCTGCAAGGTAGCCGGAAGTCCGGTGGGCTCCGGGCAACGCGATGGAGGAGGGCGAATATGAGTCGGTGCTCTGTGTCAAGCCGGAGGTCCACGTCTACCGCATCCCACCACGGGCCACCAACCGTGGTTACAGGTGAGCTCCGCTGGCCCTAGTTTAACCCTTCCCCGCCGCCCCGACACACCCACTGCGGGAGCCGAGGACGGCACTGTCCAGTTTAGGGGCCGGGGGAAGTAATGGGCGTTTTCAGTTGGAGGCCAGAGCAAGAAGGGGACCCAGAGGTGGGGCCGTCTCAGTGCCGCGCGCGGGGCTCCTGGCGGCGGCGAAGCCGTTAGAACCTAGCGCTTGGGGATCCCGGGAGTCTGCCAGGAACCCCGACCTTGGTCAGCCGTGGTGCTGTCACAGACCTTTCTCTTTCGGGGCTCACCGATGGCCTTGAAGGGGTCTTTGAAAGCCAGAAGGGGTGGGGAGGACCTGTCACTGGCGAATTCTCCGAGGGGAGGGGAGGGAGCCCAGAACGTACTAAAAGGACCCGACCTGGGGAGCTTCAAGCGGATGGCGAAGCCCAGAGACCTTTTTCTACCCAGCTCCCTTCCCCCGCGTATCACCCTTGATCACCACTTGTGGTAGTTGGGAGGAACCCATCCTCACTTACCTTGTGTAATTTTCACCTGAGACGAATAAACACATATGCTTGTAAAGGCTAAGAGTATGTCTGGAAGGGACCAAGGGAACTGCCGTAGAGGAGGAGAACCAGGGTTTAAGTCACTATATACCTTTTTGTGTTTCCATTTCATTGTCCTTGTGTGAAACCAAGATACCTTTCATACAGATAATGGTGGGGGGTGTTGCTGATACTGGAGAAGAGGGCTGGCTCCTGAAGGCAGTGTGTGCCCAAGTGATTCTGAAATACGGGATCGGCCTACACCAAAAGAATGATGGCTCGCCCACCTGTCTATTTTCTTGCTACTTCCCAGTTGTGTCAGCACAGGCTTAGAGGGATGTTTCTGTATCCACGGTGGAATTTAAAAATAGTGTGAGAGCAACAGTAAGGAAAATGCGTTTGCTTTCTGTCAAACTGGAAACAGGGCACCAAACTAGGGATGGATGTCTCCCCTGATGTGCTGCTGGGTCTTGAGTAGGGTGGTTTTGCTTCCTCTTGGTCCCCCAGAGAGCAAAGTTGCCAGGTGTCAGCTCTCACTGGTTTGGCATAGAGGAAACTGCCAGCCTTGTGCTTCACCCCCCAGTTCTCCTTTGTCCCAAGCTGAGGCCTGCTGCCCCGGTAAGAGGAACCGAAACTGAGCCTGCTGGCTGGTAAATTGAGTGTCTGCATTTATGTGGTCCACAAAACAACCTTCATCACAGTTCTTAAGAGCTGACGGGCTTAGGAACTTCCAAGAAGTGTCTCCTGGAAACACCCACAGTTCTTGGTACTTAGGGGTTTTACTCAGCTGCTTCTTCGAAGTTACTGTTTTAAAAGAGCCAAAAGTGGCTGATGCTGTTGGTCTGTGGCAGTGGTGGTGAACCTGTGGCACACGTGCGGCAGCAGGCTGTTTGTTTCCGTTGAAGGCTTTGAAAGATTGGACATCACTGGTCTGTGGTCTCATGGGTTTCTTTCTGCCTGGGATACCTTTGAAAAGGTATTTCCTAAGTGCTTATTTTTCTAATGTTACTCTCCTGCACTGTTACTTTACTTTTCTCTTTCTATGGATGATCGCTTCCCTGACTTTCCCTCTAAGATGATCTCAGGGATCCCAGCTGGGCACTCTGACCACCGTAGTCTGGCAGTGTCTTAAACAGAAACCACCCCCTCCTCTGCTGCTTCCTCCATGGAAAGGAAACCAGAAGGAAATCCTACTTGAGAGATGGTCTATACTATAGAATGAGAGTCAGCAAGTTACAGTTTACTGTTTTTAAATGTCCCACAAGCTAAGAATTTGGGTGGAGGATGCTGGGGATTGAACTCAGGTCCTTGTGCTTAGTAGGCAAGCATTCTACCACTGAGCTAAATCCTCAACCCCGCTAAGAATGGTTTTATACTTTTAAATAGTTGAGGAAAATTTTGAGGAATATTTCAGAGTGTGAAAATTGCATGAGTTTCAGGCTTCAGTGTCTGTCTGTATAGTGTTATTAATATAGCCATGCTTGGTAGAAAGTATTTCCTTATAATAATTAAAGCAGCTTGCTACGTATTGTCTGTTTCTCCAACACAGAGTTGCCTGGTTGTGACAGAGGGTGTGTGGCCTGCAAAGCCAAAAATATTTACTGTCCTTTTGTACAAAAAGTTTGCCAACCCTTTGTTCCCAGGCTCTTTGGAGAAACAGAGCAGCAACCTCTGGCAGAGGCTCAGTGGTTTTTGTCCCTACAGGGCCTCAGAGTGGCAGCTGGACCAGCCATCATGGAGTGGCCGGCTGCGGATCACTGCAAAAGGGAAGGTGGCCTACATCAAGCTGGAGGACAGGACCTCAGGTAAAGGCAGGGGAGGCTGCGAGGGGCTGGGATGTCACATATCCCACCAGATAAAGGTGGGGTTGGCTGGGGCTGGCTGGGCTGCTCAGGGGCCATGGGACCCTGTCCTGGGAATCAGAGACCCCATGTACCTTTCAGCCGCCCCTGTTCATGGGCTCAGCTGTCGAAATTACTGTTGTCAGGTATAAAAAGGAGTCTGTCTTGTCAAGACTTGTTCCTTTTGGGGGTGCTTAGGAAACCACTGATGTTGGAGTCTGGGAAAGGAGACCTTTAGGGTGGTCCCAGCAGGAAGCAGGAAGCCCCGGAGCTTTCCTGGCAGAGAAACTTGGCTCACAGGCTGCTGAGCTGGGTTCTTACGCAGGAATTCTCTTTATCAACCGAATGGTAACTCCCCAGAGCTGATCACGCCGGATAATGGAGGAGCTGGAAACTGTCCTGCTCAGCTCAGTGTGGTGAGAGGACGAGCCATGCTGAACCACATGGGGGTCATTTGACAGATACGGGCTCTGCAGAGACTTCCCTGGAAGTCCTGGGCCGCCTTGTAGGGCAGCATGCCTGGACTTTCCTGGTCTGAGACCCCAGCTAGGGTCGGATTAGGCACAGGGCGCGCTCACTGGGAAGCTGCAGTCTTCTGTCATCCACTTTTTTCTAATGTAGAGAGTTCCCTTTGTGGAACAGAAGAAAACGCAGAGATTTAAAGGCAGAAACGCTGCGTCTTCTCAGAACTGTGCCACTTCCATCTGAGTTGTCGGACCTCGGGCAAGGCACGTGACCTTCGGAGCCTTGGCCTCATTTTTGTTGGAAGGAGGATTGCATTGTTCCTCCCTCCCAAGGTTGCTGCAGATAGGACGTGACCCTGCTCTGTGAGCTGTAAAGTGACCCAGAGCACTGGTCTGTCCCTCTGGAGCGCGGGATTGACAGCAGAAGAGTTGGCCGTAAGGGGATGTGACGAGCTGGCTGCTGGGCCTGGGAGGAGGGTTTGCGCCAGCAAATTTCTGGAACATCCCAGATAGTGTCACACACAGAGATGTGACAGTAGTTTTCTTTAGGAAACGTGGAACTCTAACATGACTGCCTAGTATGATAGCCATTACTTAGGGCTTTGTGTTACCTGTAGGGCCCACCCCAAGATCCTCTTAACTCAGAGTCACATTTACCCACTTTGCAGGGAGGATTTTAATGAGCAGTTCACTCCAGGCCACAGTCTCTCAGCCTCAGCATCATTGAGGCTTTGGCACCAGGGCCAAAAGTAATGTAAGATACTTAGCAGCATCCCTGGCTTCCCAGTCACCAGTGGCACTTCCCAAGGTGTGACAACCAAAAATGTCCCTAGATCTTAACCAGCCGTCCCTTGGGGAAAGAGGAGCAAAACCATCCCTGGTTGAGAACATTGCTGTAGGCTGTGGGCAGCTGGGTGAGCCTGGCCCAGAGGTACCAACCTGGGGTAGATACATTGATGACAAGCTGCAGACACTGTCAGTTTTGATTGGGTTCGGCCTTGGTTACCTACAGTACTGACAGACAGCAGCACACGTGAATGGGAAATAGTTCCAGCGCTAACAGGTTTGTGTGTGGCGCAGCAGCTCTGAGGAGCTGGTGTTGCCAAAGGGATGCATTGCACCAGGGCACTGTTTAAAACCGCTCCTCCTTTTGCCCAATCTCTGAGACCAACTGAGTCAGCCTGCTTTGGAGTCTTCTGTAGGTGTAGAAACTTCCTCCTCCTGGCTGGGGATTTAGCTCAGTGGTTAGAGTGCTTGCCTAGTGCAAGGCCCTGAGTTGGATAGCGGCACCAAAAAAAGAAAAAAGAAAGAAAGAAACTTCTCCTATTCACAGGGCTCTCGGCCCCTCCTGCAGTAGCCTGGAGTGTGAGGCCTTTTGAAGGTGTGGTGCACCTCGTCCAGGCCTTGCTTGCACCAGGACCTCAGGCCCTCAGTAGGTCCCATACATGGGTAAAGTGGGAGGAACAGGTGGATAGCAGCTCCAGCCCAGCTTTGTCCTGTGAGAATGGAGGCCCAGCTTCAGGACAGCTTGTAATTTTAGGAAAAGCCAGAAGTCTGGATTAGTTTACCTGTGGTTTGATTTTGAAATATTTGGCAATTAAATAAAACTAGTAAAACCATGTACTTGGTTTGACCTATAAGCCACCTCCGACTCAGACCTTTTCCTAGTTACGTTCCTGTGTCTTCCCTTCAGCAGGAATGGATCTGATGGATGCCGGGTGTGGTGGCACACACCTGTAATCCTAGCACTTGGGAGGCTGCAGTAGGAGGATGGCTGCAAGTTCCAGGCCAGCCTGGGCTCCATAGTGAGTTCAAGGCCAGCCCAAACTACATCACGAGACCCTGTCTCAAACAAAGAAAAATGAATGGATTTGATGGGCATCCCAAGCAAGTTTGCCCATCTGCCTTGGCTTCCCAGTGTCGCCTAGCAGGAGGGAGGCCTGGTGGTGTGATAGAAGCGCCAGGCCGGCAGGGGCTTGGGCCTCACCCCATTTGTGCTTTCAGGGGAGCTCTTCGCCCAGGCTCCAGTGGACCAGTTTCCTGGCACGGCCGTGGAGAGCGTGACAGACTCCAGCAGGTACTTTGTCATCCGCATCGAAGATGGAAACGGTACGCCGGGGTCTGGCTGCCTCCTCTCAGCAAGGTGTTCTCTGCCTCTGGGAAAGTGGACTGATCCTGTATTGTCCCCCAGGGCGACGGGCATTTATTGGAATTGGCTTCGGGGACCGAGGCGATGCCTTTGACTTCAACGTGGCATTGCAGGACCATTTCAAGTGAGTGCTTCCGGGAGACGCGGCTCATGCCTCCTCCCTTCTTTCTCTGGGCAGGCCGACTCCCAGCTTTGGGTCCACACACAGCTAGCTGTGTGCAGTTTGTGTGTTAGCAGAGCCTCAGGAGACCCAGTCTTCCTTGTGAGGAGGCCGCCTTCACCCCACTCTGTCCCCATGACAGACATCTTACCCCCTCCTCGAGGCCTGTCTGCCATCCTAGTCAGCTGTCCACCCTATCTCTTCCTCACCAGCCCTTAGCAGCCAGAGTCCTTGTCACACTCCTTTGGTCTCTCTGGGCCTGCTCCATCTGATGACATAAGAGTCACTCTGACTCCCAGGCCACCTAGCAGACACCCTGCTGTCCTTTATAGGAAAACAAGGGGCAGAAATGCCCCTGCGCCATTGGCAGGGCTCTGCCACTGACTGCCACACAGCGGGCAGTGCTTGGCCACTGTGTGAGCGCCCTCGTCCCTGGTGGCTGCTAGATGGCATTGTATGGAGGTTGGGGACCTTTGTGTTGGCCTCCACTTCCATCCCATCACACTGTATGTGAGGATTGTGCCTAACCGTGCGAGGGCTGAGGAGGGAGCCAGGCTCTCGCAGACCTTCCTGGGTCCCAGGGCTGGGCCCCTGTATAAGGGATCTCTTTGAGTTCCCAAGCATCTTAAGACTTGGACCATCAGCCATGGTGGAAACTGATGTGCGTACACCTGCTTACATGTCAGAGCCAGGAGTTGAGTGCCTGACTCCCAGCCCCCCGCACCTCCCATCCTGGACTGACGCGAATGTGCGCTAATGCAGGCGGCTGCTCTCTCCTGACTCACTGTTCTGCTCCTGTTCTCTCCCCAGGTGGGTGAAACAGCAGTGTGAGTTTGCGAAACAAGCCCAGAACCCAGACCAAGGCCCCAAATTGGACCTAGGCTTCAAGGAGGGCCAGACCATCAAGCTCAGCATCGCAGTGAGTCCCGCCTTGCGTGGCTGCATTGGTCACGGTCACATGACACCCACAGCCACCCAGCCCTGCCTGCCACTGGCCTCAGAGTCCACCTCCGTCAGTGCGGCCAGTGTGCACCCGGTCAGCAGGGACCGCTGCTCCTGTGGAGCTCAGAGTTGAGGCGAGCTGAGCAGGTACAGGTGTGGTTATAGCGTGGCAGCGGAGGTTCTGTGACGGGCTGCGGGTGCTGTGGGCACCTTGAGGGAGCGCCATAACTGGGGACCAAGGAAGGATCCCAGAGGGAGCAAGCTACAGGAAGGGAAGAGGGACCAGAGGACGGGTCAAGCCTCTGAGTTGAGAAGCAACATCGGCCATTTGCTGCCAGAGCTGGCATTTCTGTCCTGGCTGTTACAGGGGGTCAGGAGGGGCCCGTGTGCTCCTGAGATGTGTCTTGGCCTCCTGCCTGGAGTACAGAAGACTTGGGGTGCCCTGGGCCGGAAGGCATCGAGCGGGTACTGGGAGTCACAGCAGCTTCTGGTGGCAGCGTTGTCCCGGCTCCCCATGTCTTTGTTCTCAACGGCTCTCCATCTGGCCCCCCTGGCCCCTGTTGCGCAGGGACAGTTGGGGTGGGCGGAGTTGCCAGGGCTTGGTCCTTACTTGGCTGCAGGGGTAGAGTGGGGAGATGGAGTTAGAGTCAAGAGTTGGGGGAGCCAAGTGGGTTTGTTTTTTGAAGAAAGTTTGTAACTAAAATAATGCTTTTCCTCTTTACTTACCATCTCTTTCTCCTCTTTTCTGCTTCACACTGGTGATGAGGTGGGACCCTTGAAGTTGGCCAAATGGCCTTAAGAGAAAGCACAAGTCCAGCCCAGTGGATTGGCTGGGATGTGATTCTTTCTCCTGCTTGGAGGAAACTAACATTTAATGTGCATCAGCTGTGGGCCAGGTAGTGTTTCCAGGCATTTCTCCTGCAGCTCAGCGTCCTCCTCCTTTCTCCAGGCTCAGGGTACTGAGGTGCAGAGAGGTGATGGGCCCTGACCAGCATCATGCTGGGCTCCCCAAGGGCCTGCGCATCTCAGCATGTGACTAAGCTGCTGCTTCCTTCCAAGTAGGGAGCCATGTCATCTTCATTTGTGTAACTTGTGCTGCTTTCTGGCTCATGCTCGGTGCTTAGTTTTGTGTTTTTCACGTTTTATTGAAATATAATATGCATGCATAAAAGTGTCCACATCACAAGTGCAGAACTCAGTGAATTTTAGAAAACCAATCTTACAAATATAGAAACTTGCCCCAGATTAGGAAGCAGAAGGCTGCAGCACTGGGGAAGCCCCTCTCCTGTCCCCTCCCAGTGCCTACCCACCCGGACCTCAGAGGCACTAGAGTTTGTTTATAGCTTTCTCACATGGAGTTGTACACTTCCTTCTCTTTTGTGGAACTTTCTTTTGGGGGGATGCTGGGGATTGAACTCCAGGCCCTGTGCTTGCTAGGCAAGTGCACTACCCCTTGAGCTAAATGCCAAGCCGCTTCCTTCTCCTTTGTGTGTGGCTTCTCCCTCTCTCACTCTGTAACTAATATCTGTGAGAGTCCCGAGGTTGGTGCATGCGGCTTGTCCCTTCTCACTGTTGCAGCACATACCACTGTGGGAATGTGTCCAGTGTACCTGTGCTACTGAGGGCGGACACAGTAGTTTCCTGTTTGGGGCAAGTGACTACAGAGAGAACTGCTGTGCATGCTGGAGTTTGTGTCTTTTGGTGCACAATATTTGCTTTGCTCTCAGGTTCGCAACCAAGAGTGGGGTTGCAGTGCTATGAGGTCCTGTGTTCAAGTGCACAGATCTGTTATTTATTTATTTATTTTCTGTAGTGCATGTTAGATCCACTAAACAGTGGGTTCCACGTCGGCATATTTGTGCATGTGTATAACACATGCTGGCCAACCATCTCCCTGAGTCTTTAAAAACTTTTTCAGTGTAGTTTTACTGACTTGCATGTCCACAGCAGTGTATGAATTGCCCCATATCCCTGCAGATACATGATGGTTGATGCTTTAGCCATTCTGGTGGGTGTGTAATGGTGTGTCATTGTGGTTTTAATGTGCATTTCCCTGATGATGAGTGAAATCAGGTGCTGGGTTTTACAGTAACCATATTGGTGATAGATTTAGAATTGTGCTGCACTGAATATAGCCCACAACAATGAAGGTGCTAGATAGGACCGTCTTCTGGTTATACTGGTGTTGGGGGTTTGGGGGTCCCACTGGCCTTCCTCATGGGGTTTTCTCATGGAGCTGGATCCCAGCAGAACTGACTGATTTGCATTTCTGTCCTCTCTAGAACATGAAGAAGAAGGAAGGAGCAGTGGGGGCCCCCCGAGCCCGGCCTGCCAGCACAGGAGGGATTAGCCTGCTTCCACCACCCCCGGGGGGAAGAACCTCCACCCTGGTCCCACCCCCTGGGGAGCAGTTGTCCATGGGGGGGACCCTCATCCAGCCAGCAGTTGCTCCTGGTTCAGGTCAGTGTTTGGGGTGCCACCAAGGCTGCATTCTGGGTCCCTTTCCCCCTAGTGGCTGGGCCCAGCCTGGGCTTTCCCTCCTCACACTCGCTGATCTGTCACTTTGCACCTGTGGTTGGCAAGCAGAATGACGTGGAGAACACAGAGTGGATACCCTGCTCCCCAGATGCCTTGGCTTTCCCCTTAGGGCATTTGCCCTCCCCAATAGCGGGGATGGAGGGAGTGGGCAACTCGCACGTGGTCTCTGCTTGCATCCAGTGGCAGGAAGAGTCGCAGGCACAAAAACCAGCTGTGTGGGGCAGACACCGATAGCGGCCAGCGTGAGGTGGGGAAAGCTCCGTGGCAGAGGGTGCTGAGCTGGACTGTGCAGGAAGGATAGTGGGACAGAGGTGTCAGCTCTCAGGGCAGAGGGATGAGTGTGACAAGGCTCAGGCCAGGTGCCTGGCTGCCCTGGAGGTGTGCAGCATGAGGTGTGCTGGGGGCGGGAGATTGGACTGGGGATGGAGTTTGGAGCGGGCTCTCCTGTTGGTGCTGGGAAGCTGAGAGGCAGCCCTCGGGGGTCCCAGCCTGTCCCTCTCCCTCCGTACCTACCATACCTGGCCTGGGAGATCATCGATCACCTGCCTGCTGCCCCTCACAACTCTCACCCAGGTCTTGGGGGTGGCACCCAGGCGGGAAGCCTTCCTGCTTCCCTGGTTCTTATCACTCCTCTGTGGAGGCTTCCAGCCTCATCCCGTGGGGGGAAGTGCCAGGAGGTGCTGGCAGGAAGCCCCACCCTGGCACCAGATCCTGCTATTTTAGCATTATTTCTCTCAGTGTCTTGGCATCTCCAAGGCCCAGGGCAACGGCCTGTGTTCTTGCTCATATTCTTATTTGTGTGCTTACTAAGGGCTGAGAGCTGCTGCCTTGGCCTTCCCTGAGTTGCTGGTGCCTTAGTAGAGTGTATGAAGCACCTGGGGTGTGCCCAGTGGAGTGTTAGGCCCTGGGGACACTGTAAGGACAGATGCCCTGACTTCTGATGGATGGAGTTGTGTCCTGGTACCCACTGTAAGTCGAAATTGTAAATCAGAAATGCATTTAGTACCCTGATAAGCCAAGCACAGTGGCTCATGCCGTAATCCCAGCACTGAGGGAAGCTGAAGCAGGAGGATTTCGCAAGTTAGCAAGACTGTCTAAAAAATTGTAAGAGCTGGGGATGTAGCTCAGTGGTAGAGCACCCCTGGGTTCAATCTCTGGTACCAAAAGAAGAAGGCACCCCAATAAACTGATGATAAAGTTGGGAAGCTGTGAATCAGGCCGTCCAGGATCACTGAGAATTTGAGACCAGCCTGGGCTACAATTGAGTTCTCTTTTTTATTGATTTATTTTTTTGATTTTGGAAACAGGGTCTCGTGTACTTCAGGTTGGCCTCAAACTGGCAGTGATCCTCCCATCTGAGCCTCCCAAGTGCTGGGATCACAGGAGGGCACCACCATGCCCAGTTTACATAGTGAGTTCAGGGCCAACCTGAACTACATAGCGAGGCCCTGTCTCAAAAAGAAACAAACCCAAAAAACAAAAAACATGAGGCCAGTTCTGGCCTACTGCCCTGAGGAGCTGTGCTGAGGCTTGTAGGAGATAATGTGATTAAGCACTTGGAGAACTGTAAGATTCACCATTGAGGGGCCTGGTTTATCTATTCTTCCAGCCCAGAGGAGAAATAGCAGATTAGTGGGAAGGCAGAGGGCGGCAGGCACTGCAGCCCCTCGCCTCCTACCTGGTCACAGGATCCACGAGGCCCACTTCGTGTCACCTCTTCTCTTCTTCGAGATTCTCTGACCCCTGACCCGTGGTGGGTGGGGACTCGGCACACATCCGGCACTTGACACATTCTGCAGGTTGATCTGCATGCAGTGACAGGCTTTATGGGAAGGTGACCTTGCGGTTTGGGGCGTTCTCCACCCGGTGCCAGAGTGGGTTTCGGCATATTCTTCAGGTATGACTAGCAGATGGCATGTGGCTTGTTGTACCTTATTGTTGCTTTCTACTCCACAGGGACCCTCTAGGACTCGAGATGGTGGAAACAGGCAACTCTCTGATGTTTGGTTGCCCAAAAACACATCTCTGGGTGTCTCAGCTTCCCAGAATCATGACACTGTCACCAGGTCTTGTGGTTTGATCACTGACTCCCCTGTCTCTCTTTTCTTCCTGCCCATTGGACCTGGGGACGTCAATAGGAGGTGCCACTGTGTCCTGGCCTCAGCCCAAGCCTGCCACTGCAGCCACTGCTGATGTCTGGGGAGACTTTACCAAATCCACAGGGTGAGTAGGGTCATACTCTGGTGGGGCTTGGTGGGGCTGGGAGGGGTAGGGTGGTACCACACACCTTCCCCCTGGCCAGGCAGGTTTTGTCAGACACGTTCAGGCCAGCCAGAGGACAGAGCCCCTGAGCACCTGCCTTGGGTGGCACATTGCCCTCCTCTGCCTCTCTCTGAAGGCTTTTGGAGCTCCCACTGTCTGAGGCCAGCTGTTGGAGATCTGTGTGGTCCTCCGAACCACTGTACCACACGTCTGGCTCGTCCCTGGGGCCTCACTCTGCTACCCCAGCACATGGGGCCAGGGGTCAAGGTCCAGACTCTAGGCAGCACCTCCGCGGGAAGGCGTCAGCCTGGCCTGAGAACATGAGACCTCAGGCCTTAGGTCGGGGTAGAGAGATGCTCAGTTCTCAACTGCACCGTTACCCTTGTGTCCAGGCTCTTGGCTGGGTCAGCACCAGGCGGCAAGTGCCTTAGACGGCGTGTGTGCTCTCTGTCCCAGCTATTCAGTTCTGCTGCTGCGGCACAAAAGAGCCACACACAGGGGCTGGGGATTTAGCTCAGTGGTTAAAGTGCTTGCCTTGCAAGCACAAGGACCCGAGTTCGATCCCCGGCACCAAAAAAAAAAAAAAAAAAGAGCCACACACAGAATGGACACGAGTGGGCGCAGCTGCGTGCCAGCGAAACTTGACTTACAAAAACATACAGGCATGATACAGCTAATGTGAGAGTCTTTTTAAATAAAGCTTGCATTAGCTAAACACACACACATCCAATTTTTTAGCGTATGTGCTGCTGAAATGAGCACCACACACACATCTAGATTTGGTCCCTAGCTGTAGTTTGCTGACCAGCGCCCTGGACCGTTGAAGGGCTGACTGCTTAGAGCAGCAACGGCAAACCTGTTAGAGCTGTCCATGATACACACAGCCCACTGCGGCACGTGTGCTGTAGGTTTGCCACCGCCAGCTTAGACCTGTAGCTCAGAGACCCAACTTCTGTCTGCTTCTAAACAGCCGAGCTCCTGCCTTCCCTGTGTCCCTCTTCCAGGTCGGCTTCCAGCCAGACACAGCCAGGTGCAGGCTGGGTCCAGTTCTGACCGGAGCACAGCTCTCTCCGGACCCTGCGTCTGGGGAGGAGCCTCCTCATCTGGGCCGAGGATGGAGGTGGAGCGCCCTGGCCCACTCCTGCAGCGTCCTCTCCTCTCCTTGCTGGCTCTTGATGGACTGGGCCTGTGGGGCTATAAATTGGTGCCGGGTCGGTGTTTCCTGGATTCGAGTATACAGCTGGCATGCAGGAGAAGAAACACTCTGGAAACCCTGCACCGCCCCTCCTGGCAGGAGGGAGACGCTGAGACTCCTTCCTCCATTGCAGTGACCGCATTAAACATGAGCCCCCAAAGCAACGGAATGGGTTGAGTGTGCGGCCGGATTCAGAGCAACCCTTCTCAGGGCGGCAGGTGTCAGGGGTCACTGTGGGCAGGGGCATTTCTACACTTCCCTTGGTGGCAGCCACTCGGTCAGGCGCCCTCCAGAGGAAGGATTCCCGCCTGATCTCTATTGTGTCTTCGGGCTGAGCTTGACAGGCCATGGGGGAAATCTGAAGGATTAAGCAGCTTTTTAAAAACGTGCCATTTTGCTTTGCTAACATGCGAACCTCCACTAACTCGTCTTTGCAGCATGCACAACACGGACCTTTGAACGTGCCGCCCACCGGCCGGCCCGAGCCCAGCAGTGCTGCGTCTCTGCTGCTTACCTGCTTCCTGTCTGCCCCCTAGATGGGCAGTGCAGGGTGAGGCCAGCGCTGGACACCAGGTGGCACGGCGCGTGGCAGGAAGGCGCCAGCCTGTCACCGTGCTGGGCGGCCTACCTACCCACACCAGCTCTGTGGGCCTGGCAGCTCCTGGCAGACTCTAGTTTTCTCACTGGTGGCTTCTGAAGGCCCTTAGCGCAGGCAAGGGCCTTTGTTTTCTCCCTCCTGTGGGGACAGTGAATGACAGGGGCTCCTTGGCACTGGAGTCCGGGGCCTGGATGACTGGTTTATGAGAAAACGTTGTGACTGTGTTCACCTTGGAAATTTCTTTCTTAAGTTAACCTTACCTCTCAGTTGAAAGATTGCTTTTTTGAGAGGTCAAGACCATGAGCTGAAAAAAACTGTTAACCTCTTTGTGGGACCAGATTTTTAAGATTAAAGAAATAAATATTTCTACTTCTGTCAGTGTATGTCAGAGACGTACATGTTTTTGGCTGCCTGGCTGCTCAGCCCTCCAGGATGCCACTGAGGCTCACAGTCACCTCACGTACCACGGGCCCTGTGTCCCTGTAGGGTCTGGGGCATCAGGTTGGCCAGAGTGGGGACATTTGACCCTGTCACCCCGAGGCTATCAGTGGTATCTCCCCTGTGGGTCTAGAACAGCCTTTTCCTATCCTGGAGACAAGGTGAGGTGGCATTTTGAATTGTCCTCCAGAGGGCTGACCTGGCACTGGGCTGGCAAGTGCCCTGCTCCTCCCGACACCTCCGCCTACCCCGTGTCTTCCATGGAGGAGGGCTGTGTACAGGCACAGGGGTCCGGCAAGGTCGGAAAGGCCGCGTTTCTTCCGCCTGAGAGTTCTGTAAGACGCAGTTCTGATTGTGGGTTATGAGAATAGCCACAAGAGCGAACACACACTGTGGGAGGAGAAGGATCTTCTCACCCATGGAATCAGGACCAGGGGATGGCTCCGGAGGGCGTATTCACATCTTTGTGTCTGTTTCACACCAAGGTACTTCCCAAGTTATTTGTAAGTGTCTGGAGACTGAACTGAGAAAGCTCGGGCCTAGAGGAAACCCTTCATTAGAAGTGTGTTGCCTTGGGCGTGGGCACTTGGATTCTGGAGACACACCTGTCCCAGGGTAGGGGACCGCTGTCCCCTGGCAAGCAGTGTGACTGGGGCTCCTTTCCTAATCCGGGTGTCACTCAAGTGAGGCACATAAAACACTAGCAGGTGCACATTGTTTAGTTTGTTCTTAGTTTTCTCTCGAGTCAGGTAACACCAGAATAGAAGGAGGAGGAGAGTAATGATACGGAACCAAAGACCTAATTTAAAAAGTACCTTGACGGGACTCATGGGGGCAGGGGACAGTTTGGTACTATTGCTAACTGAAATCCCAGCTGAAAAAATACTGGTACAAGATCAGGGTCTCCAGGAAAAACCCCCAGTACCAAGCCAGGCATCTCTGCGCTTATACCTGTGCTTGGTGGGAGAGTGACTCGGTAGAATAAGGGCCTTGGGTTTGGGGTATACGAGACCCCAGCTGGTCTACACATGGGACACTAAGATGGCCACCATGCTCCCTCCTGGTATTCACAGCTTCTATAAGACCCTCCCCTTGAATGTGGACTAGACTTGGGACTTCTACCCCAATCTGTGAGATTACTCATCCATGTGTTTTTTTTGTTTTTGTTCTTGTTTTTTGTGCCTGGGATCGAACTCAGGGCCTTATGCTTGCTAGGCAGGCAGTCTGACCACTGAACTAAATCCCCAACCCTCATCCATGTTTTTAAAATGATGAGACTGGGGGGCTGGGGATTTAAGCTCAGTGGTTAAAGTGCTTGCCTACCAAGCACAAGGCCCTGAGTTTGGTCCGCAGCACCAAAAAAGAAAATGATGAGACAGGCACTATGATGTGAGCCTATCGCCACAGCTACTCAGGAGGCTGAGGCAGGCGGATCACAGGCACTCAAGGCCAGCTTGGATAACCTTGTGAGGCACCCATCTCAAGAACAAAAATGAGAGAAAAGGTGATGAGATGGAGCACATGAGATTATGGAACCAGCCCAAAGTCACATAGTAAGTGTAGGGCTGGGAGTTTAACCCAGCCAATCTGGCTCCAGCGTGCAGGCTTTTAATCGGGCCGTGCACTCTTGAGAGGTGCTACCCGCAGGGCCTGCACATCGAGCTGCTTGATACACAGACGTTCCCATGCCCTCCGCACAGGTGAAGACGGCCGCGATACAGCAGGGACTAAGTGGCAGGCTGAGGGGCGGGGCTTTATTCCATTGGTGACTGGACGCTACTGAGGTGCCCTGTGAGCACACAGTAGGTGCTCAATATCTATTGATTTCTCTGAGCAGGGAGTGAGAAAGATGCTCCTTGGACAGAGTGGACTGATGATGTAAGACCAGTTTTTCTTCACTGTGTCTTGTAGAGGGAGACTTTAATATTATTTTTCCTGTTTACAGACATGAAAACACAAACAATATTATCATTTGTAATAGTGTCATTGCAAAAGATGAAGTCACCCACATGTCTATACAGTAAGCAGTAACATCCACCCCAGAGCTTGGCAGTTTAAAAAGACACATTTGTCATCTCACGGTCTCTGTGGATGCGAAAGCTGGGTGCAGCTCCGTTGGGGCCCTGGTCTCAGGGTCTCTTGCAGGCTGCAGTGTCAGCCTAAGGCTGGCAGGAAGGAAGGCTCTGCCTCGAGAGCTCACTCAGGAGCCTGCCTACGTCCTGACATCCTAGGACCGCACTGACACATGTGCATACAGCGGAGTGTAATCAGAAATGAAGTCTCTTGCATTCTGGGGGCTGCAAGTCTGAAATCTAGAGAGCAGCAGGTCACGTTCCTTCCAGGGGCTCGGGGCCAGAACCCTTGCCTCTTCCCACTTCCGGTGATCTCGAGCATCCCTTGGTGGTTCCCGCATCTCTCCGGTCTGTCCCTGTCTTTGCATGCCCTTCTCTGTGTCCCTCTCTTTTTATCAGGACGTCTGTGGTTAGATCTAGGATCCACCTAAGTCCAGGATGAATCATCTTGAAATCCTCAAAGTCACATTCATAGGCACTAGGGGTTAGGACCTGCACATCATTTTAGGGGATATGATTCAACCCATTAAGTCTACAGTGTCTGCCACTAAGGGGTGTGTCATATAAATATCATATAAATGGAATACTAAATCCTTCAGGAAAACAATGAAGAGGCTCTTGATATATTGATAAGGATTGATCAGTAAGCTCTATCAAGGGCAGGCAAGTAGGTAGAGAAAAAAGTGTATATATATATATACAAAAGTATATACATATATGCACATATAGGAGTAGTTGTATATACTTATATATACTATATATATGTGAATTATGCTCACAAACCAAGGCTGTCATATTTAGTGAGTATGATTCATTCCAGAAACATGTTTGTAATCCAAAGCACTTGTATATCAAAGCCAATTTCCCCATAAGAAAGAATGGAAACTCAGATGATTCATTCCACAATCCAAAAAATTCATATAAAAATGGTTACAATACCGTAATATAATATGAAATGAAATAATAAGGAAAATATAAAATATAAAGAAAAATTAACCTGCACTTACCTTTGAAAACCTTAGCTGCTAGTGTGAGGGAGACGAGAGGAGGGTTGCTGTGTAGGATGAATTTCACTGTCACTAACAGAATCACTGCTGGCTCTAGGCTCAGTGGAATCTTTTTCTTATGCAGTTTTAACAAGGGGCCTATCCAGTGACACTTGCGTTTGCCTCCTTTTGAGGATTCTGAAGAAATGTGACACTGCATTGTTGTTATTATTGCTCACACTGCCACAGGCTTATTTGGGTGTGCTTTTCTACAAAACTTTTCACTGTTTTCCACATTTCCCTAATCTCATTTGAGTGAGGGATTCCTCTGCCTTTTTCTCCTCCTCCTCCACAGACGAGATCTCCTCCATAACCCCTTGCTGTTGGGAGAAAATCACCCACAGTCGCGCAGAGAGAGAGAGAGCAAGGGGTGGGGGGGACCATTGACTCAGTTGTGATCATGTGACATTTGGAGTCACATTTTTTGGTTTCTTGAGACAGGGTTTTGCTTTGTAGCCCAGGGTGGCCTCAAACTCATGGCAATCCTCCTGCCTCAGCCTCCCAAGTGCTGGGTTTACAGGCGGGCACCACCATGCCCAGCTTTCTGTAATTTTAGAATAACCAGGCATAGTATTCCATTTTGTGACTAACCCATGATTGATTATGCAACTCTTCTGTGGTTGGCCATTTAGATCTTTTTAGTTTCTTGCTATTAAAGTCAGGCATCACAGAAAGACTTTTCGAGTCAGCCTTCAGGCACCCGGCAGGGCTATCTAACCAGAACACCCATCCTCTATGCCTCTTGGTTAATGAGATTTTACTGACTGTGGGCAGAATCCACCCCAGCCTAGCAACGAAATTTGGCAGCTATTTGGCTTTAACAATCTGGGGGTGGGAACTGTAGCCACTTGCTTCCCTGTTACCTGAGTTGCAGATTTAGAACCCTCTGCAGTGATCTGGTGAACGCCTGGCCCGGCTCCCTTGGGGGCTCATCTGGGGTCTCAGGGGGCAGGGTGACCAGTGGTGGCAGCTCCGGGGATTGAAATGCCTGCAGGTCAGGCAGAACTGTGCAGGGCCGGGCTGACCTGCACCAGGTTGGCAGAGCAGGGTCCGGTGTTCACAGGAGGGCTGCCGGGGGCATGCCTAGTGTGTGCTTCCTGCTGCAGGCCCTGCGGGCTGGGTGAGAAGGTGGAGGAGGGAGGTGCATGAGGCAGTGTGGTGTACAGGGAGGACCCTGGGGCTGGAAGGCCCTGAACTCCCTGTGGTGTATCCACAGGGACGGCACCTTCTGAGCTTCAGCTCTCCGTCTGTACCATGGAGATAGTTCTAGAACCGGCTTTGTAGCTCTGACCTGCTCAGGACAGAGGAAGCAGCCAGCACAGTGTGGTTGTCCGGTGCTGTGGGCTGCTGGCAAGGCACAGGTACTAGTAACCACGGACAGAGGTGGATAGAGGCGGGCTGGCCCAGGTAAAAGGCAGGTCCCCCGAGGGACAAGCAAGGAGGACCTGGAGCCTGGTGCCAGGGAGAGCACTCTGGAGCGGGTTCCATTGGGGCAGGGAGGACCAGAACCTGACTGGGTCCCTTTCTGTCAAGTTAACTCCCACTCCTCTCCTCCCACCACCGCTGAAACAGAACCACAGCCATGGCTGCTAGCTTTTCTTTCTGCTTGCCAAGTCATAAAGTTATATATACTTTTAAAAGCCACGCCCCCTCCTTCAGCTCCAGAGTAGACCTGCCTCCCCCACCCTCGCTGCCCCGTTAGATTAATGATTTGCCCCAATGCCTTTAAGAACAGAGGAATCCACCGTGTGGTGTGCACACCTTGGGAAGCTGAGGCAGGAGGACCTTGAATCCGGGGCCGGCCTGGGTTACCTAGTGTGAGACCCGGTTTCAAAGAACAAAACAACAAAACCAGAGGGAAATGAGGTCCGGGAAGGAATGCAGTGAAAGTACTCTTACTGTAGAAATGAACTTTGAGATGCGCACCCGTTTCCTCTCCGATCGATTGTATCCGCATCCCACTAGGGAAGCGCATCAGCTTGCAGGACGGCTCGGCGGCATCTGGGACGCCACCATTTTATTGCTCGACAGTCAGGAAAACAGATTCTCCTCCCCCGGGGCTCAGATCAGTTGGGCCTCCTTTGTGGGCCAGAGCCTTGAGGTCTGTCTCATGCTTTAAGGCCAAGCCCGATCGCAGCGGGTCTGAGCGACGGGGAGGTCTCGGGCCACGCGTTTCCCTTCGCTTTCCGCAGTGCAGAAGGCGCGGATGACCGGTGCGCTGGGCGGTGCAGGGCTGTAAACCGACCGCTATGAGGAGCCTCCAAGCGGGTGCAGGCCGCATGGGCGCCCAACAGGCGGAGCGCGGGCGCAGGACCCCTGCCCGCCCCGCCCTTCCCCTCCGCTCTTGGCCCCGCCCCCACAGTGTAGCCCCGCCCGGCCCGGTGCGTCCCGCCCCTGGCCCCGCCCCTCCCCCGGTGCCCGGCCCGCTCGGCCTCGGCGGTGGCGGCGGAGGCGCGCAAAGGTAGGGGGCCGGCGGCGCGTGCGCGCGGGGCGGGGGCGGGGCGGCCGCGCGCGGGGCCGGGTGGCGCCAGGGGGCGGGCTGTAGCCGCGGTCCGCGTCTTGAGGCCTGCGGACGGCGGGTGGTGTTCTGGCCGCCGCTGGGGCCCGGAGGGAGCAGCGCGCGCCCGGGGGCCTGTGGACGCCCTGCGCTGCCCAACGCGCCCGATCCTCGCGGGTCGGCCGGGCTGCAGGGTCTCGGGGCCCGTCCGGTTGCCGCGGCCAGCGGGAGCCCCGCCTGCCGGAGGAGGCCCTGCCCTGCGGTCAGGACGACGAGTGTAGCCCGCGCTGTGCGGCCTCCGGAGTGCGCGCCCGATCCTGCCCGCCTCGCGTGCGGGGCCGCTTCATCCTTGCAGGTCGCGCCGAGTCCACCGTGTCTCCATCGTGCAGACGAGCGAACTGAGGCACAGAGCGGGCGCTGAGATGTCCAAGATGGCCAGGCATCAGGACCTCGGCCCGTGGGTTCCTCACGAGAGGGCCCCTGTGGTGGTCAGCGCTCTGGAGTTGGCATTTTGAACAAGCTACCCTGAGATAGTCCTGCAAACGCAAGTCTGAGGACTGTGCTGGGCAGATGTCTGCCCCCCTGTGACCAAAGCTCCCCAGCCCCCAAGGGGCCCAGACTTGTCTGAAGGATTGGGTCACTGGGGGATGGGGCCTTGCGGGACCATCTGTGTTTACGTCTGAGATTATGTGTTTTCCTGGCTGGTGGGTAACTCCGTGCCCAGAGCCGGCAGGCGCCAGGGCAGGGGGTGCACCCCTCAGGCACTGGGCTCGGGAAAGACCTCCGAAGCCAACCCTCAGATTTTGGGGGTTCCCACCCACACACTTTACACACTTGGCCCTCCTCTCCCCGGTCTCTCCCTCTCAAGCCTCTGGACGGTAGGCACCCCATCTGCCCGGTCTCATGTGTGGCGCACTGCCTGACTTTTTAACCTGAATTCCTGGGATGCAGCAGGTGCTGGATGTGTTCGCTGGGTCCTTCTGTGACCCCACACTGTGGGTCACCATCCTTGCTGCACTGACCCCAACCAGAGCCGAGGGGAATTGTTCGCTTTCCTTTCCCTGCTCCAAAATGCTTGGCACGTGTTTCACATTTTGGATTGTTTCCCCCAGATTTTTGGATTATTTACATATCATAGTAAGATATCCCCGTGATAGGATTCAAGTCTAAACACAAAATCCTGCCAGGCATGGTGGCGTGCCTGTGATCCCAGTACTGAGGCTGAGGCAGGAGGATCACGGCGAGTTCCAGGCCAGCCTGGGCGTCATAGCAAGTTCAAGACCAGCCTGAGCTACATAGCAGGACCCTGTCTCAAAAAAACAAAACAAAACAAAAATACGCCCATAAAATCCTTTTGTGTTCTGTATACAGTTTATACCCATAGCCTGAAGGTAATTTTATCCAGTATTGTTACTGTGTTTTGGCTGGGACCTGTCATCTGAGGTCAGGTGTGAGCCACATGTGGCCTCTGGGTGCTCAGAAAGTTTAGACTTTGGATTTTCAGATTATGGATGCCTGATCTGTATTACTATTACTTGTCTGTTGGCATTCATTGAATCATTCGTTTAACAGCTATTCATGGGGCTTTGGGCCCTGGGCACTGTGGAGGAAGCAGTGAACAAAGTGGACTTGGTCCTTGGCCATGGAGAAGACAGACAACCTACAGAGCGACCACGGGCAGGGGCCGCTTTGGCCGGGAGATCAGGGTTAGCTCTCTCAGAAGGTGGCACTTTGAGCCAAGATTGGTTGACCACGGAGTCGGCTGTGCAAAGGAAAGAGGAAGGGCATCCCAGGCAGAGGACAGGGCAGGTGCAGAGGCCCTGAGGCGGGGGCGTCTGAGGTGTCCGAGGCCAGCAAGGCTAGAATGGGATGAGTGAGGGGGACGGGAGAGGTGAGATGGGACAGGCAGGCCTTATGCGCTGGGGCAGGTCTGCGGACTTCATTACAGGATAACAGGTCCTGGTGGGGGGCTTGGAGCAGAGAAGGGAATGATCTGTGCTATGTAAAAACATAATGGAGTGCAGGGACAAGAGGGGAAGCAGAGGACCCCATGGGGAATCACCTCAGCATTCCAAGCAGGAGATGACTCTAGCTTATATAATGCTCATCAGAAGCTGGACATGGTGATGCAGACCGGTAATCCCAGTACTCTGGGAGGCTGAGGCAGGAGAATCCTAAGTTCGTGCCCAGCTGGGCAACTTAGCGACTTAGCAAGATACTGTCTCAAAATAAAAAATGAAAAAAAGGCTGGGGATATAGCTCAGTGTGGAAGCCCTTGGTTCAATCCCCAGTACCATAAAAAGGAAAAAAAAAATCAGAGAGCTAGAGTTCTGCTTGGCATACAGTAAGCACTACCTAATGGTAGTCGGTGCTGTCACTATTTAAACTTCGAAGTGGCCGGACCTGGGTCTCAGCTACGACTTCAGCTCTTCATGGCTGATGAATTTGAGCAAATTATTCAACTTCACTGAGCCTCAGTGTTGCCATCTCTAAAGTGGATAAAACAGTTTCTCATTCTGGGGCTGCCAAGAAAGCTGAAACAGATACGGTACAGAAGTAACATTGCAGGCCCAGGTCCTGGCTCATGGTTGATTCAGTATTTTTGTTGTAAACTGAGACTAGAGAATGCTAAGTGGTTAGAACAACTGGTGTATTTGCAATTTATGGGTGATCGTTGAGGGCCTTTTGGGTTGGCTCCAGCAGAGGCCTGGCAGGTGGGAGAGCTGGCAAGGCCCAGTGAGGGAGTGAGGGCAAAGGTTGACACCTCTGTGTTTATTCACCAGACACAGCTGAGGGGCCAGAAGAGTGGTGGGAGCCTACGGCACATGTGCCGCCCCAGACTGTATCACTGAAAGCTCTAGAAGGTTCGCCATCGCTGGTCTAGAGCCAGCCACAAAGTTCTAGATTGGGTATTGGGAAGAACCAACAATGTAGTGCTAGTGAACAGTAAGGGTTACAGCAGTAATAACCAACACGTCTCCCTATTTAACTTAGAGCATTTTATTTATTTATTTTAGGTGCTGGGAATTGAACTCAGAACCTTGTGCTTCTTAGGCAAGCACTCTACCGCTTGAGCTGAGTCCCCAGCCCTTGTCTCCCTATTTAACTGCATGTAGTAATTAGGTAACGTGAGCTGATGTGATAATGTAACCCTGAAACCCCAGAGGCCTAACACAGTAGAAGGCTATTTTGCATTCATGAAGAGCCTCGGTGTTTAGCAGGTGGCTTCCTAGGGGTGACCAGGGACCCAGACCCCACCCATCTTGTGGTCCTAGTATCCCTGAGGCCCTGGAGTTATTTCCTTCTGGTTGGTGGATCCAGACGTAGAGAAGTGATTCATGTTGGGCACCTTTTATGGGCCAGGTCTGCAGGGACACGCAGTCTTTCTGTCTTAATTCTCTTGCCCAGGACTTGATCACGTGGCCATATCTGACTCTAGCCATATTTCTAAAAGGATCTGGAAATGGGTTTTGGTGAACTCATAGCAGCTTCTGCCAAACCATATCCAGGCACACGATGGACAGTGGAGCAGATTAAATCTCGTGTTTCTGTCAGGCACCAATTTTCCCATTTTATAGATGAGGAAACTGAGAAATGGTGCAGGGCCGTATAGCTGGTGAAGAGGCATAGCTAAGATTTCAGTCAAGGTGATCAGATGCTCTCCTAGCCCTTTTTAAAATTTTTATTTTGAGACAGTCTCAATAAAGTGCTGAGTTGACCTAGGTGGGCTTGAACTTGCCCTCCTCCTGCCTCAGCCTCCCACAGTGCTGGGATTACAGATGTGCACCATCACACCTGGCTTTCTTAGTCCATATTTGATGTTAAAGCAGAATACACGAGACTGGGTAATTTATAAAGGAAAAGAGTTTACAGATCTGGAGGCTGGAAGTCCAACACTGGGCGGCCACTATCTGGCAAGGACATTGTGCTGTCGTACATGGAGTAAAAGCAGAACGCAAGCAGCCTCTGCAGGAGAGCGAGAAGGGCTGGACTCGCTTTCTGACAACCTACTAACCCACTGCCCCAATAAAGGCACTAATCTCTAACCCAATCCCCGTCTAACCTGATCCTCTCCTAACCTCATCCCCACCTCGCCACAGTGACATTGGGGACCCACTTCCAACATGAGTTCTGGGCCGAACCGCATTCTGACCACAGCAGATGCTGAAGCTGCATCTGATTCCCGTGAGGAATCATTCTGGTTTGGGGGAATTGGCTGGAAGCTGCAGGTGGTGGAGCAGAGCACATGCACGTAGGGCTTAGAAGTGATTTCCTGGGCTCCACGGGGCTCAGCCGGACTGCTGGGGGACAGCTGTGGAGCTGGAGCCAAGGGCACCCTGAGGTCATGGGTTCTCTTCGTGAACCTGGCACCGTGTCACGTGCTCTTGGTGCACAGAGGGTATTTTGTTTAATCCCAGATAACTCCCTGAGATGAGCACCAATATTATCCCCATCTTACACGTGAGGACCCTGAGGCTGGACAGGCAAAGACCTGACTCTGGGCCGCAGCCGGTGTGGGGAGGGGACTCCGCTGCCGGCCTGGGCTGAGCCATCCCGCAGCCCACGTCCTTTGCCCTGCACCTGTTGCGGGAGGCACCATGCCAGCGCCCTGTAATACGTTAGTTAGCAACCCTGTGAGCCCGTTCTGGGTCAACGGAGATGCTCCTTCAGGTTTGGGACTCTGGCCTTTCCCGCCTCCAGCTGCTAACCCCACCTCCTGGGCTTGGAGAGCTCTAGGACCCAGCAGCCCCCGGAGGGTAGAGAGTGTGGGGGGTCCTTACCTCCGTGTCCTTTCTCCTTCTTTTCTGCCCATCCTTTTCTCTCTCCGCCCCTCCCCCCTTCCCCTTTCCCCCCTCCTTGCCCATCCCCACCCACTCAGCCCCTGCTCCGCCCTCTGCATGGTCACGTGGGGGCACCGCCGGATTTAAGCTTAATCTGCCCCGGGGCGCTCTGCACCGCAGCCTGGCCTCGGGGCACTCAGGCTGAGCTACTCTTGGGGCCCTGGAGAAGGGGTACAGAGGGGTGCCCACAGCCACTCCCCCCATGAACCTGGGCCTGGAGGGGTCACTGGAGGGCCAGGTGGCACTGGAGACCATTATCCAGGTGGGCCTGGGGGCTGTAGCCACCCTACGCAGGGGAGGGGAGGGGGGCCTAGTAGGAGTGGTGAGAGGGGGTGCATCTTTTGGGGAGGGGGGCGATGGGGTAGGGTACACAGGGGCCCCAGCTTGCAGATCCCAGCAAGTCTCAGGGTGTGGGGCACCCAGGGCTCAACTGTCCTGCCTTCCTTATCCCAGTGCCCTGTGGAGGGGAGAGGGGTCCCTACTCATTGATTTTAGGGTTAGAGTGACTTCTGGTATAGCAAGATCTTCACTCATCTAGGGCTGGAGCTGGATTAGAGCCCTGGGGGCTCGTGAATTGGCCTTTGGGTCCAATGCTCCTCTCTGGCCCCAGGGGGCCTCCTTCCTGGGGCAGGGGCACAGAGAGTCTCCTGCCATGGGGCTCTTTGTGATTCTGACTCCCAGGCTGTGCCCCATCTGGGGTCTTCCTAGGGGCCTCCTGGCACCACACTTTGG
Organism: Hystrix cristata; assembly: GCA_004026905.1. NCBI lineage: Eukaryota > Metazoa > Chordata > Mammalia > Rodentia > Hystricidae > Hystrix > Hystrix cristata. Next base: position 70,930 of record PVJO010005672.1, on the reverse strand, counting down.
GCCAGAGGACTTTGCCTGTCTCCTCCCAGGCCCAGAGCCCAGCGTCCTGGTCCCTGAAGACTCCTTCTTTTTTTCCCACAGACCCTGGAGAGCAGTGTCCTTGCTCCAGGCCTGGAGAAAGGTCTGAGCCTGCAGAACCAGGCCCGGGACTCCCAGCTCGCCAGCCTTCCCGCCCGTATCAGGGAGATTGTCACCCGCAACCTCTCTCAGCCTCAGAGCCCAGGTGCCTCCCCAGCCACTGCCCAGGTTGCTCCTTTTCTCACCCCCATCCCCACAGTCATAATGTGACAGAAACTGCAGCGTCCATTTCTTGAATATTCCTTCCGAAACAGGCCTGGCCCTGTGATGGGGACCCACTTCACAGAGGAGGAGAGGGGGCCGGGGAGTGTGATTTGCCCGACTTATTTATGAGTTGCAGCTCGAGGGAAGAGTTGCACCGCCTATTGCAAAGATTTGAACGCCAAACGCCATATTCCCTCCTGGGGAAGGTGTGAGCAGGCCGAACCTGAGATTACAGAGGGGGTGCAGCTCAGTTTATACCAGGGTTCAGCAGATGTCCAAATGGCCCAGGCAGGACGGCTGATTCAGCCTTTCTCCTCCTTCTCTCTCTTTGTCTTCCTTACAACCTGACCTATACACTATTTTGAGTCCTGGCTGTAGGAGTTGCATGGAGCCCTGCCCTTGAGTGAGGCTTGCCTGCTTTCTAGAAAGGTCTGGTTACCATTCTACCCATTTTATAGATGAGTAGGACTGAAGCATAGAAAGTAGTATTCAGAGAAGGAAGGAGCAAGAACACAGGCCTTGTGGCCCCCATTAGGATAGGTAGAGATGGTCCCAAATACTCCTAGACCAAGCCCCTTCCTGTGGGGACCTGGTTCTCTTTCCACCCCAAGGGATGAGTGGGGTGCCTGTGAGGAAGGATGTGCCCACTGTTGACCTCTCGCCAACGCCCCCGCCAGCCCTGGAGATGGCATCGCTGCTGTCGCTGCAGGAGGAGAATCAGCTGCTACAGCAGGAGCTGTCCCGTGTGGAGGACCTGCTGGCCCAGAGCCGCGCCGAGCGCGATGAGCTCGCCATTAAGTACAACGCGGTCAGCGAGAGGGTGGGTGTTCCTGGGCTAGTGAGAGATGTCCAGATCGGGCCTTGCCCTGTGCCAAGGTGGGCCCTGGCATCAGGCGGGCCTGGGGTCAGATTGTAGTTCTGCCGACTTGAGTGGCGGCGCTCTGGGAGCTGGTTTCTGTAGTGGGGTAGCAGTGGGTTGTGGGGTTACTGTCTGATCACTGACGTAATCAGGTAAGTGCCTGGATTGGAGCACAGAAAGCAAGGCCCCTAGAGGCCCTTCCTGCTCCCGAGGCTCTGGACATCTCCCTGGGCACCCATTTCCGCGGGCCTTGGAGTCAGGGCCATGGCTGAGTGCTGAGCAGGCTGGCATCGGCACCCACTGTGTTCTGCGGGCTGGGCCAGGGCTGCTGCAAGGCCTGAGCCGCTCTGCATGGGGTGAGGCTTGGATGGGAAGGAAGGGGACACCTGAGCCTGTGTGCGTGTCTGGACAGGGCTTGCTCCCTGCGGACCGGAGCTGCAGGCTGGTGGGGACCCCAGGGCCTGGGGTGGGAGCTAGGTGGGGGCCAAAGGTGCACTGCCTTGGAATGCCAGGCTCATGGCGGGTGACCCTGGGGGTTGGGTGGTGGCTGAAGGTTGGTGAGAGTTACATGGGGGACAGAGTTGTGTGTGCGGATGGGTAATAATAGCAGCCATAATATGTAATAGTTACCCTAACTCTAACCTTAACCCAGGGTCTCCTATGTGTTAGTGGCACGGTAGGGTTGGCCCAGACCCCTGAGCTGGGCCTGTCTGTGCAGAGGTCTGCTTAGCAGTTAGGAGGGAAGTGTGAATGTCTGTGTGGGGATGTGGGTAAGCTGAGTGCCGGTAGCAGCTCGCCTGGACAAGCCCCTGGCTTGTTGAGACTTGCTGGGGAGCAGGGTAGGGGGTGCAAGGGGGGCCCTAGCTTTTGGGACAGGACAGAGCTCTTTTTCCCAGAGTCCTTAGGGGGTGTGGTGGGCAGGCTGGCTGAGTCTTGCCTTGTCAGTGGCCACAGGCCCCGAGCCAGCCTCTTCCTGGCTTGAGCCTTTCTTCTTCTGGCCTCTGGCATTGTGCCACCCCCCCAGGGGCTGTCTTTTGAGTGCCAACTCCTGAGCGGCAGTGAAGCTAGCACTGCTGCTGCTGGGCAGAGGAAGGGAAGAAAGGTGAGACATGGCCGGTTCCTTCTTTGCTGGGACACATCTGCTGGGGCTGGGCTGCCACTGTGGGCTGCGTTGGTCTAGAAAGTTCTGCCATGTGCTAAATGGCATACAAAGGCGGTCCGGGGTCCCATTTATCCTCTGTCTGAGATGGGCTGAGTGAGGCTCCACCCGGAGGCAGGGATTGGACCAGAACAACCTTACAGGCCTTTCCTGGAGGGAGGTCCACAGAGCTTGGAGATCACCTTGTTAGAGATGGAGAAACTGAGGCCCAGGCAGGGGGCATGATAGGCCTGCAGTCAGTGGTGGAGCTGGGATGAGACCCCTGGCCTGTGGTCGTCTAACCCGGTGGCACTCACTGTCTCTCCCTGTGCTGGCAAGTTGCCAGGCCTGCCCCTGTGGCCATATCTGGTTCGTGGCAGCCTGGGTTGGGGTAGTCATTGAGGTTTTCCCGATTGGGGGCAGTCAGCAAGGTTGTTCTGATCCTTCAAACCCCCAGGACTCCTGGGATAGGGAGGAGTGGGGGGAGGGCAGGATCGCTGTCTTGTTACCTGCATGTCCCACAGGGAAACAGAGGCAGGGGCTCCCAGAGCCACTTTCCAGGTCAGTGAGGTCCTCGGGGTCCCCAAGGAGCAGATGCAAGGTAAGGCAGGTAAGGCAGCTGAGACGAGGAAGGAGAGAGCGGCCTTGCCCCTTGTCTTCAGAGAAGGAGACCCTCTTGCTCCCCAGTGTCCACAGCAACCTGGACAAGTGAATGGAATGGCAGCCAGTGAATGGAGTGAGGGCCTGGTTGCTAGAGGAGACGGTAAACTTCTTTCATCTTGGCTTGGTGGCAGCCTCCTCCCTTTGGAAGAGAAATTCAATGAAAGGCTGTTTTGTGAGGGGCAAGGATTGCAGAGAGGAGTGAGGTGTGGCTGGGAGGGGCCTGGCTCTGGCTTTGCGCACCTCTTTGCTTCACACAGGCCAGCAGTGCAGGGTCGCAGGGGTGTGCAATGTGTAAACACCATGGGCCACATCTAGACCCCACGCAGAGACACACAGGTGCCTAAAATGCCACCAGGAAACACAAACTCATCGTAGGCTGACACTCAGATTCGCAGAGTGTGCACAGCATAAACCATACCCACAGCCATACACCACTCAGTCCCACAGGGCACAGAATAGCCTCCCAGCCGAACAGGCACACCACCACCATGTACCTAGAACGGAGGATCACACACTGCCTCCCATCTCACTGCCTCTGTCAGCCCACAGAGGGACACCTCAGTTCATGAAGACAGTCACCATCCCTTCCATGGTTTCCTGTGACCGGCATGGTCCGTGTGCATACCTGAGTGCCCGGCCTGGGCAGTAGCAGGTCAGGTGCAGGGGAGGTGGATGGCTGGTGCTGGGGAGGGAGGCTGTCCTGGGCACCTGTGTGTGTGCACCGCTCTGCTGAGTCCCACTCATCCTCTTCCGCCTAACACCTGGAGGAGGCTGAGGGCCCTGGGACCAGGGCACCTAAAGGGGACCGAGAAGGTTCCATGGCTACTGGGGGCAGCCAGAGCCTGGCAGGTGTCCAGCCTGAGCCCACAGGGGCCTAGGAATGGAGCGGCCATGCGCTGCCTGGGGGTGGAGAGAGGACAGTGGCAGAGGTGAGAGAAAAGGGGATGAAGGGACATGAAGAGAGAGCTGTGTAGGATGACTTACAAATTTCCGTACTGTGCATATGGTAGGCGTGCTCATTTCTGTCACCCTGGGGACACGAAAATGTGTATACATCTGTAAGCTCAGGTCTGCATACATTTTTTTTTTTTTGGTGCCAGGGATCCAACTCAGGGCCTTGCACTTGCTAGGCAAGCACTCTAACCACTGGGCTAAATCTCCAGCCCACATGTTGGCTTTTTTTTGTTGTTGTTTTGGTGCCAGGGATCAAACTCAGGTCCTTGTGCTTGCAAGGTACTCAGGTACTAAGAAGCTAGGTGTGGTGGCATATGCATGTAATCCCAGTATTCTGAGAGACTGAGGCAGAAGGATCACAAGTTCAAGCCTAGGCTGGGCAATTTAACGAGACCCTGTCTCAAAATTAGAAAAGAAGAAGGGCTGAAGATGTAGGTTCGTGTGAAGGCCCTGGGTTCAATCCCCAGTACTAGGGAAGAAGGACAACAAAAGATACAGTGGAGGCTGGGGATTTAGCTCAGTGATTAGAGTGCTTGCCTTGCAAGCACAAGGCCCTGAGTTCGATCCCCAGCACCACCAAAAAAAAACCAAAAAAAAAAAAACAAAAAAAAAAAACAAAAAAAAACAGTGGGGAAGAAAAGTCTAGGCTTTCCAGAGCTCACCCTGGGGAGGGAGTGGGGGTGGGGAAATGTTGTAACAAATTTAACAATCCCGAACCACAAGGGGGCCGAGTGTCCTGGAGGAGAGGCACGTTTACTGTTTACCTAGCTGCACCTGTTTTGCATGTGATTGTGGGGTGGCCTGCATGTGCCCATGCACACTCAGTGTACACCCATGCATGCCTGTCTGTGTGCCCATGCACGCCCGCAGTAGCCCCTCCTGGGCTTGCCCGCAGTGCCTGTACCCCCCAGTGCCAGGCTCTCAGCCCACAAGGCATTGTGGGTCTGGCCCAGCCTGGCGCCCCCTGCAGAGGCCCGTGCCTGACTCTCATCCGGGCCCTTCCTTGCAGCTGGAGCACTCCGTGCGGCTGGAGTCTGGGGAGCTGGAGACACAGGAGCCCAGGGGGCTGGTTCGTCAGAGTGTGGAGCTGCGGAGGCAGCTTCAGGAGGAGCAGGCCTCCTACCGGCGCAAGCTGCAGGCCTACCAGGAGGGCCAGCAGAGGCAGGCCCAGCTGGTGCAGCGGCTACAGGCCAAGGTCAGGGCCTCCCCTCCCCACTTGCCTTTGTCTCCCGCTGCTCCCCTGGGGGCTGACTGCTGCCGCCCACCCATCCCCAGATTCTCCAGTACAAGACCAAGTGCTCAGAGCTGGAGCAGCAGTTGCTGGAGCGGTCCACAGAGCTGGAGCGGCAGCGGCTGAAGGTGGGTGCCAGGGTGCGGAAGGGCAGACCCTCCTCCCCATCTGCCGAGTCTCATGCTCCCCCTACCCGCCCAGGACACGGAGCACAGCCAGGACCTGGAGAGCGCCCTCCTCCGCCTGGAGGAGGAACAGCAGAGGTGAGGTGCAGCCAGGAGGCACAGGACTGCTGGGGCGGCCACTGTGGGCATGGGTGCCCACTGGCCCCGTCCTCTCCACCCAGGAGCGCCAGCCTGGCCCAGGTGAACACCATGCTGCGAGAACAGCTGGACCAAGCGGGCTTGGTCAACAAGGCTCTGAGCGAGGACATACGCAAGGTCACCAGCGACTGGACGCGCAGCCGCCAGGAGCTGGAGCAGCGGGAGGCGGCATGGAGGCGGGAGGAGGAGGTGCTGGAGGGTCAGCCTGTTGGGAGGTTGTATGGGGGTGTGGGCGGGCCAGCCTGATGGGTGGCCCTTGTGGCAGGGTGAGGGCTTGGGAGCTCCATCCTGGTGAGCACTTTCTTAGCAGGGGTCAGGTCGTCATCGTGAGAGCTGCCCTTCACTCGCACCCACCATATTTTCTTTTATTCCTTGTACAAGCAGCAGTCAGTAGATGCTATCACTATCCTTGTTTGTTTTGGTTTTTCAGGGTTTTTTTGGTGCTGGGGATCGAACCCAGGGCCTTGCCCGTGCTGGGCAAGTGCTCTGTCCCACCCCGACCCTCACTGTCACCATTTAAAGAAGGGATAAGCAACCTGTCCATGGTGCATAAGGGGCCTCAGGAGCCCCCCTCCCTGGGTATCAGTGCCTCCCACGATGGTCAGAGCTGGGCCCTGGGGGAGGAGCTGCCCGGCCTCCTGCAGACCCTCACTCGGGCCTCTTCCTTCCAGTCCTTCAACGCTTACTTCAGCAGCGAGCACAACCGCTTGCTGCTCCTCTGGAGGCAGGTTGTGGGTCTCCGGCGGCTCGTCAGCGAGGTGAAGATGTACACAGAGAGGTGAGGCCCGGCCGGCCAGAGGTGGCACACAGAGACCCTGCAGCAGCCGGTGGCGACAACCCCGTACCCGGGTCTGGTTAGGTTCAGCACGCCTACTGCGTGCTGGGCCCCGCAAAGGTGCAGAGGAGCATATAATGCTGCTGTGTTGTTACCAGTCACGCGACAGACCAGGGACTCACCTGGAGCTGGGCTCTTTGGACAGTTATTTCATCAGATATTCACAGTGTTCCCGTGAGGTAGGAACTATGACACTCCTCATTTTACAGGAGAGGATACCAAGGCTCAGAGAGGTTGAGTGACCTTCCCAAGGTCATGCAGCAGTAAGTGGCTGAGTTGGGATTTGAAGCGCCTGCTTTTAATCCACTAGAATATTAAATTCTGCTATCAAGGACTTCACAACCTCTAATGGTGAAAAGACAGAGGCCCCCAAATTCTATGCTGAGGGAATAACTGGTTAGTGCCAGGACAGAGGGGCAGAGAGAGTTTCCCGGAGGCTCGGAAGGATGGAAGGGAGGAGGGTGGAGAGGTCAGAAAACACTGTGGAGGAGGTGGGGTTTGTACCAGACTTGAGGGACGGGTGGGATCATACCTGCAGAGCCAAGGCCCAGGGGTGGGAGAAAGGGGAGCCGGGGGTTGGAGTAGGAACAGGTGATGGGCAGGGAGCTGAGCCCTGCCTGGGCTCTGAGCAGAGGCTTCTGTGAGCAGTGGGGACAGCCATCCTGTCACAGCCAGGAGGCTGTGGGGAGCACCTTGAGGCAGGAGAGCACCATGTTTCCTTTTTTACATAAGGGATTTTTATGCCAAGTGTGGTTATGCATGTCTGTAATCCCAACACTTTGGGAGGCTGAGGCAGGAAGATTGCAAGTTTGAGCCCAGTCTGGGCAACTTAGTGATTTAGTGAGATCCTGTCTCATCAAAAGATAAAAAAAGGCTGGGGAAGTACCTAAGAGTAAAGGCACTGGGTTCAATCCCAGTATCGCAGAGACACACAAACACACACATTTTTTTAAATTAATAATTTTTTCTTAATATCATGAAATAGTGTCCATATTTTCCATTTGACTCATAAGATGTCACAGCTTGCTTCACATTTTGTCTTTATAATTTGATTCAGGAGCCATAGACATTCGTAAATATTTCTTTCTTTCTTTCTTTGCTTCTCTCTCTCTCTCCTTTCTTCTTTCCTTTCTCTCTCTCTTGCCTTTTCTTTGTCCTTAAAGCCTCTTTTAACTTACTTGTTGAGGAAACTAGGCCAGTTTTACTTAGAGATGCCCATAGTCTGGATTTTGCTGGCTGCATCCCTGTGGTGTCTTTTAACATGTTCCTCTGTCCCCTGTAGTTTCTGTAAACTGGATATTGGATCTGGGGCTAGATCAGATTCTCTTCTATTCTCTCCTCTTCTCTTCTCCGCTCCCCTCCCCTCTCCTGTTATCTTCTCTTTTATTTTCTCTTTAACAAGATTCTGTAAATGGAATGTGTTCTTTCATTGGGCGGTCCCTTAGCCTGGATGTTTCTCTTTTCATGACATTGGTAGCTCCTGACGCCCAATACCAAGATCCAAACATTTGTCAGAGGTTGCAAAAGTATGATACTATTCTTTTGCTCCTTCATACGTAAGTGGAATTTGATTCTGAGCCACTTGTTCTCTTTATATTGGATACCCAGTGGTACACTCAATTCAAGAACAGAAAGGATTGGGGTTGGAGGTGTAGCTCAGTGGTAGAGGACATGTTTAGCGTGCATGAGACTCTGGGTTCAATCCCTAGCACTCCCCTCAAAAAAGGAAAAATAACGATTTAACCTACCAAAAAAAAATATTTAACCTACATTATGGATTTAAAGTAGGTTTTATTTTTAATTAGCATTTAAAAGTATTTGTATCTGCTGGGTGTGGTGGCGCATTCTTGTAATCCTACCATTTGGAAGCCTGAGGCAAGTGCATCACCACAAGTTGGAGGCTAGCTTGGGCTACACAGTCAGTTCAAGGCTAACTTGAACTACACAGCAAGACCCTATCTTGGAAACCAAAAAAGGAAAAAAAAAATGTGTTTTTCCTGAAGTCACACATTCTCAAGGTTCCTGTTTCAAAAGGCTGCACAGTGAAAAGTCCCCCTTGATCTTCTGGCCCCATACACTCCTGTCCCCTCTAGGCCAGCAGGGGTACCAGTGTCCTAAGTGACCTTTCAGGGTTATTTTATATAAGCAAATAATACAAGTCTCTCTCTCTCTCTCTCTCTCTCTCTCTCTGTCTCTCTCTCTCTCTCTCATGCACACACACCTTTTTGTGGTATCAACTCTGGGTAGAATTTCATCTTTGCAGTTCTGGCAGGTGCTTTCTTCACCTCTTGGTGACCCTGGGGGGCGGCTCCATAGCAGGCTAGGAGGAGCTGCCCTTTGGCTTCCTCTGCTGCAGTGTGCCGTTAAGCGGATGGACCGTCATGTATTTCACAGCAGTCTCCTTTGGATGATGCTTAGGTTGTCAGTAGTTTTTATAGAAGCTGTGCTGCCGTGAAACACCTGGACACAAATCACTCCCCTGTGCCAGGGTTTCTCTGCAGGATGCATTCTTAGGGGTGGAGCAGGGGCAAAGGGCCTCTGTACGTGTGGTTTCCCCAGCTTTTCCTAATGCCCTCCATTGTAGTCACACCCACCAGCCCTGTCGGGAGGGCCTCTTTCCCCACAGCTTCACCCACATTGGGCATTACGTGATTTTTCTTTGTTTTCCAATCTGTTAAGTGACAAATGGCACCCCTGTGCAGTTTTAATTTGCTCTCCGGAGCCACCTCCATCCCACCCCCACCCCATGTCCTCCCCCAGGGACCTGCTGCAGCTGGGAGGGGAGCTGGCTCGGATGTCACGGGCTGTCCAGGAGGCCAGCCTGGGGCTGAGCGCGGGTACTCAGCTGGCTGAGAGCCGGGCCGAGGCGGCGCTGGAAAAGCAGGCACTGCTACAAGCACAGCTGGAGGAGCAGCTGCGGGACCAGGTGCTTCGTGAGAAGGACCTGACCCGGCAGCAGGCACAGAGCGACCTGGACAAAGCCAGCCTCAGCACCCGGTAGGTGGTGTGGGTGCCATTTAAGGCTGGCTTCCCGGAAGAGGGCACTTGGGGTGGAGGTGTCTGCCCAGGGCACAGTTCAGCCTCTGGTGACAAATCGTGTGCCCCTAACTCTGCTTCTGGACGAGTCCAGACTGCTTTCCCAGGGATACCGCTGGAGGTAACCACTTTCCCATGTTACACGTGAGAAGGCCGACACCCAGGGAGAGGGGGCTTGCCCAGGTCACACAGCTGGGAGATGGATCCTAGGGTCCAGGTTTAGGTTTGGGGAAACATGAAGGACATAGAAGCTGGCAAATTCAAGAAGCTGTGACAGGTCCCCCACTCACCTCTGCTGCTCCCCACCTGCAGAGTGACGGAGCTGGCCCTGGCAGTTGAGCGCCTTCAGAGCCAGAACCTGGAGAAGGATCAGGTCAACAAGGCCCTGGCCGAGAAGCTGGAGGCCCTGGTGAGACACGGCTGCTGGGGACGCGGAGGGCTGGGGTCAGGGGACGGCTCAGACCCAGGGACACGGGCTTAGGGCTGGGCTGCTTGGGCCACCACGCGTGTCCCACTCAGACTCAGTATTGCCCCTCACAGTGGGTGTAGGATTAATGTGAGGACGTTACCCTCCTTCATCACCTCCATCCTCCTGGCAGCCCTGCAGCTTTATCCCCACTGCACACAAAGAAAGCAAGGCCCAAGCGTCCCCAGCCAGTAGGCAGGGCAGAGAGCACAGCTCCCAGGAGAACACAGCTGCCTCCCCACCAGAGGTCCCCACCGGGTCGGTCCCCGCCTGGGCTGTCCTCGAGTGGTCTGTGTGATGGGACAGGACTCTGGGCCTTCCGGCTTCTTCCGTTCAGTAAGGTTGGTGGGGTCAGCCAGGAAGCCGGCCAATGGGCACGGCCAGAGCAGTCACCTCACTGGCGGCAGTCCAGGGAGGGACATGGCGGAGCCTCATGCCAGGGCACAGCCTCTGACCACCTTTCCTGTGTCTCACTCCAGGAGTCTCTGCGGCTACAGGAGCAGGCGGCCCTGGAGCCCGAGGATGGCGAGGGGCTGCAGCAGACCCTGCGGGACCTAGCACAGGTGCGCGGGCAGCCCTGGGCCTCCCGCCGCACCCCCCAGAGGAGAGCTGCAAGTGGGTGGGGAGCCTGGGCCCCCGGCTGGGACACCGGGCTGAGACCAGGGCCTCAGGGGAGGCTTGGCCTTTTGTCGCCCAGGGCTGAGGGCTGTGCGCTGGAGGAGGTGGTGCCTGGGGCGGCTCTCGGGAAAGCAGCTTCGGTGAAGCGGCCTCTGCCCCGCTCACCGCCCCCCCCCCCGCTCCACCCCGCGCCACTCTACCTCCCCACTTCCCCCTCTCCCCACCTCCCCCAGGCCGTCCTGTCGGATCCGGAGAGCGGCGTCCAACTCAGCGGCTCGGAGCGCACGGCCGACGCCTCCGACGGCAGCCTGCGGGGGCTCTCGGGCCCGAGGACCCCGTCCCCACCGCGCCGCTCCTCGCCCGGCCGCGGCCGTTCTCCCCGCCGAGGTCCGTCCCCCGCCTGCTCGGACTCCTCTACGCTCGCTCTCATCCACTCCGCCCTGCACAAGCGCCAGCTACAAGTCCAGGTGGGCGGCGACCTGAGCACCCGGGGGCTGGATGCCCGGATCCTGGGGGCGGGGCCGGGGTCCTTGTCGGGGGGGGGG